>PVKA01028342.1:0-29493 GCA_004027165.1 Ctenomys sociabilis
TAACTAACTAACTAACTAACTAACTAACTAACTAACTAACTAACTAGTTGACCTAAAAATAAAACAGGGATTTCTAGAGATTGGAAAGAGTATGCTTGAATATGTGTGTATGTGTGTGGGAAGGTGGAAGAGGGCAGTGGGGTTTAACCAGTGCATGCATGAGGGTATGGAAATGTCACATTAAATACCATTGATGAGAATAATACTTACCAAAGAATTCAAGATTACAGAAAATCCTGTGATGCAAAACTGAAGTGTAAGCAGCACCCAAATTGGAATTATTTGTGTCTACTTAATTATATAAATAAGTCTCAAATTGCACTTTGGAAGGCAGCTATGCTCACCACTATACCACCAATGCAGGCTCAAATTGCATTTTGGAAGCTTAGGGCCAAGGAGATAACTCAGTGGTGTAAGCACCTGGCTGGCAAGCACAAGTTCCTGAGTTCCATCTCCGGTACCAAAAACAAAACAACTATAAATTTAGGAAAATATATATAATAGATGCTTAGCTGTTTCTTACCTTTAAAAAAAGAAATAAATAAAAATTTAAAAATAAAACTAATGAATAATTTATAAGTATGTTTTGTCCAAGTGCTAAAAGATGTCATGTAATATTGGCTTCTGCTGAGGGCTCAAGGTTCCTGGGCCTTATTCAGGGGTCCAGCAGAAGATGCCATAGTGTATTGCATCCGTGTTTCAATTCAGCTCTCCCAGTTTTAGAAGGCACCTTTTCTATTCCCTTTAACATAGAAATGATGCCTGAGTTCGTCACTCATTGCAAGCTCTGGCACAGAGTAGATGCTTGATAGATACTTGATGAGTAGATTCTTCCTTCTCAATCAGTATTTTCTGAGTCCTTGCACAGAAGAGCTAATGAACAGTGCTTACTATAATTGTCTCTCCTTTTATGCCATTAATGTAGCCATTACCTGGCATTCCACACCATTTTGCTTAACAATTGAAAGTAAATTTTTTTGTAACTCATGAACTCTGATGCTAGACTTGGATTTTTTTCTCCCCATTTTTAAAGATATACAGATAAGGTTAAAAGATTCAGCATAGAAACTTGTGTACAGATATCACCAACCTGAGCAGATGTGTCCATGTGATTGATTCTGAAATGGAGCAGCTCCAACAATTTTGAAGGAGACCTGAGTCTGCCTACATAGGACTGAGGTATTCTATGAGAATGAACATGAGTTCTGTAAGAACATGTGGTAGGGTTTGTTTTGTTGTGTTACAGCATTTGTCCTCTGAAATGCTTTATGAATGAAGTATTTCTATAACATTATCCACATAACATTCAAGTCATATAAAAAAGGAGCTAGCTTGCATTTGGTCTTAATTGTTGATATTTTATAGGAAACATTCTGGATGTATAAAAAGATTGAGGCTTCTAGGCCATTTGTTAAGCTAACTGACTAGTAGAGCAAGTTTCTTGTTAAGTACTAGTTTGGGAGGTGACAGAGAGTCTTAGCTTAGGCTGCTATTACAAATGTTTGTAGACAAAAGTGCCTTCAAATAACAAGTAAGCATTTATTGCTCATAGTTTTGGAGGCTAAGGAGTCTGAGATCAAGGTGTTGTCAGATTAGTTCTTCTTGGGTTGTAGATGGCCCTCTCCTCTTTATGTCCTCATGAGGTGGACATAGGGAGAAAGAGAGAAGCAAGTTTTCCCTTGTCTGTTTTTATAAGGGTACTAAGTCATTCATAAGGGCCTTACTGGAGGAGCACGAGAAGCGAGAAGCGAGAGCAGTGTTTACCCAGCAGGAATCGTCATGAGGGAGTGCATCTCTATGCACATGGGGCAGGCAGGTGTCCAGATTGGCAGTGCCTGCTGGGAATTGTACTGCCTTGAATATAGAATCCAGCTTGATGGTCAGATGCCTAGTGACAAAATCATTGTTGGTAGGGACAACTTGTTCAACACTTGCTTCAGTGAGACTGGGGATGGCAAGCATGTGCCTAGAGCAGTGTTGGTGGGCCTGGAGCCCATGGCGGTAGATGAAGTGCTCATGGGCACCCACTGGAAACTCGTCCCCCCAGAGCAACTGATCACAGGGAAGGATGATGCAACTAGTGATTATGGCAGAGGCCACTACACCATTGGCATGGAAGCAGTAGTCCTGGTCCTGGACGGCTGGAGGAGCTGTGCACAGGCCTACAGGGCTTCCTCATCTTCCACAGCTTTGGAGGTGGTGCCAGCTCTGGATTTGTGTCTCTGCTCATGAAGTGGCTCTTAGGGTACTACGGCAAGAAGTCCAAGCTGGAGTTTGCCATTTACCCAGCCCACCAGGTAGCCACAGCCATCATGGAACCCTATAACTCCATCCTGAGCACACACATGACCTGAAAACACTCGGACTAGGCCTTCATGGCCTGCTGCATGTTATACAGGGGTGATGTGGTTCCCAAAGATGCCAGTGCTGCCATCACCACCATCAGGACCGAGCACAACATTCAGTTTATGGACTGGTGCCCTACTGGATTCAAGGTGGGCATTAGCTACCAGCCCCGACTGTGGTCTCAGGGGTACACCTGGCCAAGGTGCAGTGGGCTCTGTGCATGCTGAGCAACACTACTGCCATCACTGAGGCCTGGACCCGCTTGGGCCACAGTTTGATTTCATGTATGTCAAGCAGGCCCTTGTGTGCTGGTACATGGGAGAAGGAATGGAGGAAGAGGAGTCCTCCAAGGCCTAGTAAGATCTGGTAGTGCTGGAGAAGGATTATGAAGAAGTTGGCATGGAAGCACAGGCTAAAGAAAGAATACTGAGTAGGCACGAGCAGCTAGCAACTCTTCCTTAAATTCCTGCTCACACGCACTCTTTATCATCACAGTGTTTACCTATTAAAGTTCCTATATTGAGGCATTCAAAAAAAAAAAAAAAAAAAAAAAGAAAGAAAGAAAGAAAAAAAAGAAGGGCCTTTCCCTCATGGCCTAATTGCTACCTAAAGCCCCGGCTCTGTTTTGTGTATTTTTTTTTGGTGGAACTGTAAACCATCATGTTCAGCATATGGTTTAGGGGGTAGAGTAAAAAACATTCAGTCTGTAGCCCAGACATGTATTATTCTTTCATGATAAGGGACAGTAAAGTCTCCCATGGTTTGTGGCAGTCCCCTGATTTCATCAGTTTTCTGACAATTTGACTAAGTCATCATCAGCATCATCACTTGATAAGGTAGAATTGACTGTAAAAGCCCCTGTCCATTTTAATAACCAATGTAATGGCAAAAGAACTGAGATTGGGATTTTCCACTGGAATGTGTTTTATTTGTTGTACTTTACACCCAAAATGATAATATTGAGATTTCCTTTATCATCATCTTTGAGCAGGTTTTCTGGCCATTCATTTGACAGCATATAAGAAACTTGCTTTGTGCTCGCTCCAGCAGGGAGTATACTATCATTGGAGCCATAGAGAGATTAGGGTGGCCCCTGCACGAGGATGACGTGCACATTTGTGAAGTGTTCCACATTTTCTTATTTTTATTCTTTAAAATAAAATAAGGAAGTTGCTTTTTACTGATGATTTTGAGAATTGTTCACACTTGAATAGAGATTATAAACTCAAGTTTAAGTATCTTTGAAATATTTGAAAAATAGTTATATCTTTTAATATTGTTTTGGGCTAGAGATATAGCTCAACAGCATAGTGCCTGCCTGGCAAGCGTGAAGACCTGAGTTTGACTCCAGGTACAAAAACAAACAAAAAATCAAAGAAAGCTTTAATGTTGTCTACTTTTTAATGTGTCCACCAATGTGAACAACTTAACATTAATGAATTTGCCATCAGCAACACCAACATGTACTTTTACTGGGCCTTACTCACGAATATTAAAAGAATATGCAGCCTGTGGCATCTATTCTTTGCTCCTCCCCTTCCTTCCCCTTGCTTCCCCTCCCCCTCCCTTTCCCTGTCTTTCTATCCCTCTTTCCCTCCTCTTCTCTGTTTCTGTCTCTGTCTTCTAAGTTGGGGACTGCTGGAAGATATGATATTGAGAAATGACCAGATTAAATGATTTACAAGATCTCTGGCTACTGTGAGCATGAATAGTAGGAGTGTGAGGTTGAAAGTAGGGCAATTGCTGTTGAAGTAATTTTTGAGCATGTTGGCTTAGACCTGTGTAGCTGCAGTAGAGATGGTGAAAAGGGAGTTCTTTGATTAGAAAGAATGCAGAGCATAAGATTTACTGATGGGTACAACATGAGGAAAGAAAGGGAAGGCAGTGTAAATGATGGTGCCAGTTTGGGGACCTCATCACTAGAAGGGTGAGGTTACCATTTACTCAGGTGAAAAAACTGAAGAGGAGTGGATTTGGAAGAGGATCAGATAATCTCTGGGTACCTCAAGTTTGATGTGTCGATTAGGTTTCCAAGTGGAGACACAAAGGAGGCAGTTGGAGATTATTATACATATTAGTTCAAGGATGTTATCTGGACTGAGGGGACAATTGTGGGAGCCTTACAGTTTCTGTAAATGCTATAAGATGGGGAAAAATCCTTAAGCGTGAGGCAATCAGATCTTGGTATCAGCAACAGACTGAAGATAATTAAGTTGAAATTGTATGATTCCTTATTAGCAGGTACAGAGAAAAGTAGGAATTTAGAGATTAGAAGAGATGCAGGCTGTCATGGAAGGTATGGGATTTGAACTGGTCCTTGATGTTGATAAGGGTTCAGAGAGGTAAATAAAGGAGTTAAAGGCATTTTCATGAAGACTGAAAGGCAACTCTACAGTCCTTTAGTATAAAGACAGAGAGGGAAACATACCAAGGCTGTGGTAGGAGTTTATCATGTGGAAGGAGTATCGGGTAGAGTGTCTGCTTGGCCCATGTCCTAGGTACGTGATGTGTCAATGACACAAGAGACTTGATTCCTACTAGAATCTTTCTTCAGCATTTCCTGGCACTTCACTAACAGCCTTTCCTTCTTATCCTGCAGCTGGTGCAGTTGCTCGAATCTGACATGTGGGGAATTTTAAGTACGTATGTTATCAAAGCAGATGTTTCGCAGGCTTCCTAGACTATGAGGAGGTCATCCCAGCTTTCGGAAAGCAACTTGGAATTTGAATTTAGTTCCTCTCATCATTTCATATTCTCCAAAGTAACTGTTTGGAAAATTTAAAATTTATTAGCAGCTTTCTCTTGTTCTTAGATTTGAGAGAAATGGCAATTTTAGTTAAGCTAAAAAAATTACATGCTGTGTTACCTAGAGGCAGATTATTGAATAATTTTACTTGCCTGGTGATAAATCTAAGGCATTTTCACACCCTCTGGAAATTTGAAGTCGTATTTTAAAAAGAAAAAAAAATCTCTGCATACTTTCTCGTACAAAGTGATAATTAAATGCAAAAAAATCTCATAAAAATAATACAAAGCATGCCGATCAGAACAATGGCTAGAGAAGTTTTGTGCCTTGTTCCCTCTCCCCCTACCTTTTACTGAAATCTATATGCAGACCCAATCTTGTTTCATTTTTCGCAGCAGTGTCTTAGGAATGACAGAAGTGGATGACTTGAGGAAAATTCTCTGAGGTGATAAGAACAAATTTGGTGTTTCTTTATTCATTTTCCTTAAAGAGTGCCAAAACCCAGTGCAGCAGTCATTAGTGGGATGACCAAGTGACAGTCCGTATCCCCATTTTCCCTTTGGCCTCCAGGAGGGATGGGGTACAGCTACATCATGACCTGACAGTTTGCCTGTATCCACCAGGTCCTGTCGGTGTTGGCTGAGTCAGGGCTGGGGAAAGAACAAGTGGACCTCCTTGTGCTATCCAGTAGAGCTCCCCCTTCTATCCTACACATCCTGTGGCTGGAAGCTAGGCACTGGCCTTGTGGGGCTAGTGTAGTTAGAAATGTGTCTCATATAGTAGAGAACCGGCATTTTACATTCATTTTCTTTTGATTGTTTTCAGGGTAGGCAGGCAGATGACAGTGTGCAGGATTCACTGCACTAGTGATGGTACCTCCCAAACAGGCAGCTCTTCCAGGGTGGTGCATGGGTGGGCAGATAGGTGCCCATGCTGCCCTCACAGCACCTCTGTGCCACCCCACTGAGTGTCCACAAGCAGACATGGGTGTAGGGACATGGTGCCCTTGGTTACTTATTTTTTGGTACTGGTCGGGAATCAAACTCAGGACTTTGTGCTTGTCAGGCAGGCACTTCTGCCACTGATCTTTCTCCCCAGCCCCTTGGTTACTTTTAATACCTGACCCCTACTTGGGACTTTGTGAAATCCCTCCCTTCTGTCCTCCTCATACCTGTGGAGTCAGTGTCTGTGGGTGTTGTCTGTGGAGTGTAGCCAGCAGTAAGAAGCAGGGGATTGGGGGCTGGGAGAAGGGGTACCAGAAGGTGGCGTGATGCTCAGTGAGATGAGGCTATTGTTATAGTCTTAAAGGCTGCTTTCCGCACAGAGATATTAAGGGCAGCCTATCTGAATAATTTTTCACTGCTTGAGAAAGTGACTAATCCTGGGGAGTAGACTGTAGAGGCTGCGCTGGGAGATTCTAACGCCTGGAAAGTAGGAATGTTGTGAAAGACCCAGTGTCATGTCTTGAGGAAGATTGCATGTTGCTAAGATCAACTGTTCAAGTGCTTTTTAGTTTTTAAAAAATGTAAGCTTGTATCACTGAGGGCCACTATGTGCCTTTACATATATGCAGACTGTATGCATTGCTTTAGGATGGGGGCTATTGAGGAGAGAGACAGATGTACAGGATATTACAGACACTAGGGCGGGACCCTAGTGAGCCAGTGAAGGACTAAGAGCATGATCTGGTCACAGAATGGACCCAGCCTGGGAATTCTCTTGTGGAGCATTGCTGTGCCCGGAGCATTGAAGTCATGCTTCTGGAAACAGTGGTGGCCCGAGATAGTGAGGAGAGGCCTTCTGCCTCTGAATCAGTTTCAGGTCTGAAGGGATAGTCTGGTGTCCTCTTGTGAGCGATTGTCCTCCTGGCTCAGAAGCCCCACCAGTAGGACATGCTGAGGAAGTTGTTAAAAACGATTTGTTGATTGATACTTCCATGGTCATTCTGCCACTCTCACTCATAAAACTAAATGGAGCTTAAGTGTCAAGGACTGTGCTTCAGTTGCCATCTAAATGAGGAGGGAAGAGGTTTTTACATGGAAGAAGAAAACTAACAATAAAACATGCCAGGAGATAGATCCCCAATGAGCAGTGCAGACAGTAAACATCATAGTCAGTGGCTGTCTTCTGATGCATAAAGGGCTGTCAGGTGAAGAGGTATTAGATTGCCTCTCTGGGGCTCCAGAAGGCAAAACTGATGGTATTTCTCTTTAATTAAAGAAGTGGATTTTGAAAGACTATTTATGCAGAGTACTCTGGGGAGAGATGATTTAAGAGGACAGAGAATGTAGAATATGAAGATGTGACAGTGACTGCAAGTTCCTGGAAGGTTCATTTCAATCAGAAGGAAAAGCTTCAGAAAACAGGCTGATGTGAGAAGGCTGCCCAGTGTGCACCTTGAGTGGGACAGAGGAGGTGTATGCTGGCAGAGCCAGGCTGTGTCAGATCCTAAGTAAAGCTTGACCTAGAACACAGCCCTACCCATTTGCTTAACTTTTGTGTCTGGCTGCTTTGACCCTATTGTGGTAGAGTTGAGTATTATAATTGGGACACATCAATCGCATGGCCCCCAAAGCTGGAAAGGTTTATCGTTTGGCTCTTACAGAAGAACTCGGCTGGACCCTAAAGAGGACTGGACAGAGTGACATGTAAAAATCCTTTATAAGGTATTCAGAAATCTTAGTAGAGCTTGGGGGAGGACTAGAGAAGGCTTCTTGCAGGAAGTAGACGGCCAGGTGGATCCTGAGGGAAACATGGCTGGTGCTGGGAGAAGCCTTTCCACAGGACTGCCTGGCAGTTCAGATCCTCAGCAGGGTGAGGTCACCATTGCAGAGTCATCCATCCCGTCATCATCATCACCATCGTGTCTTGAGGTGGCATAGGTGTAGGTGTAGATGAGGTGTGAGCCAAAACTTTCGTTGCCTGCTCTTGGTAACTGAAGCACAAATTCTGGCAGGAGCTGTTAGCATTTTGATAATAACTGTGCTAGTACAGAAATGCTCATTGAGTTCAATGTTTATAATCGGGTTTTATGGAGTTACTTTATTTTAAATGTAATCATCTCACCTAGACACAACTTAGAATTTATTCACGCATTCGGCTTAATTGTAGGATGTAAGAAATGATTGTTCCAAAATGGAAACACGACTGTCTGTGCAGGAAGTGTCACTTGTAGAGTTAAGGGTAGGATGCACATTACTATTCATGCCTTTTTAATTGATTAGCCTTTAAGGCTTCTGAAAGCCTTTAAAAGTTGTTTTGTCAACATTAGACCAGCTGCTGTGTAATTATGGTAGTTCCTCTTGCAGTTAAATTCTTTTAATAACATTCTCAACCTGCTGATGCCAAAGTGCTTTGAACCTATGATATACACGATAGAGAGCTTTTGTTTTTACTTACAGATGGTTGGTGCTGTTTTTCGGGTAACTCTGTAGAATTTTCACAGAAATTTTAAAGATGAATTACTTCTACATGAGAAGCAAATGGTTTTGAACATCAGGTTACTCCTCCTCCTGTAAAAATCTTCATATGTGAGTTGAATTTTGAACTTGACTCACAACAGCTAAAACATATTCATTAAAAAAATTCTCCACCTTGAAACTTCTGTAAGGTTCTTTTCTCTCAGACTCTTCAGCATGTAAATCAAGACTTTCTGGCCTTCCTCAGGTGATGGTAGGAGTGATCAGGCTTGTGATAGGGAGTGCTGCTTTAATGAGGGGCCTTGAGGAGTAGCTTTCTGTGAGCTAAAGTTTCCCTGAGAAAACTAAATTCAAATTCAGTGGTGTATTCTGCTATTTGTTTAATGGAGTACTGTCTGGAAATCTGGTGAACAAAGATGTAACTTAGGAAAAGGGCTGTGTTAGAAATACACACACAAGCCGGGCATGGTGGCGCATGCCTGTAATCCCAGCACTTGGGAGGCTGAGGCAGGAGGATTGTTGTGAGTTCGAGACCAGCCTAAGCTACAAAGTGAGCTTAAGGCCAGCCTGAACTGCATAGTGAGACCCTGTCTCAAAAAGACAAAAAAAAAAAAAAAAAAAAAAGAGATACACACACAGAAAACCCCAAGCATCTTTCATTCCAGGTGTGCCCGCACTGTACGCAGCATGGACAGGTTGCTCTGATCGAGCAGGCTGACACAGAGTGTGGGGCTGACATGGCTGCAGAGGTTACTCCTGGTAACACAGACTGCTTTGGTAGCTTCTTCCCTTTAGTGCTGTTAGAGAGAAAGGCAAAGCCGTTTTAGACTGAAGTGTAGTGCTGTTCTGTTATTCTAATACCTGGTGGAACAGGAGACTGGACAGGGCTACAGAGGCTTTGTGTGGCCCTTTCATCCCAACTGTATGAAGACATGTACCTAAGTTGCTTGGGAAGCCCAAGGTGAGTCCCTCAATCCCCGGGGTCCCCTTTTCTCTGCACTTTGTGGTGAAACAAAGCTGGAAGCGCAATTGACCTTTTGCTGTTTGAAAATGTCAGTCTGCTTCAAGCTTGAATAGAAGTTCGAGAATGTTAATGATCTTCAAAATCTGGAGACACTGGCTTGGCACAATTGGCTTATCTAATGGCTGAGCCACCAAGAACTGCAGATGTGTTTGTCTTGGCAGCTCTTCACCCTGCAAATGGGGCATTTGGAGGCTCTGAGGGACCATGGATTTGTAGCTCTAAAGTTTTTTGTGTGCTATAAGTTTGAGTTGGGGCACTATTATCAAGACAACTAGAATTTATTTAATTAAAACTCACCTAATTCATTAAATTTCTTCCTGTGGAACAAAAATTCTTTCTAGTAAATGGCTTAATCTTTTCAATCTTATATTCTTAATTCAGTATATTTCTAACATTGCAGGCCAGTAAGATAGTATACCAAGATATAACTAGAAAAGTACCCTCAGTCTCAGCATTCTGTCTCTAAACCTTGAAATTATTATTATCATTTTTGGTGAAATCATTTCCTGTGAAGGTATGTACTGTACTTATGGCAGTATGATGGGATTAAAACTGCTTTCAGGTGTCATGAATTATTCTCATTATAAAAATAGTTTCAGTGCTTTTTAAAGCTACGGTATAGTTTTAGAAAACTGTAAGCTTTCAAACCCAATCTCACATTATTTTGAGAGTGCGTTGGATTTGAGAGAGCTGTTGGCTTTCCCTCTGGTGCTAAGACAAAATCTGGTAGTCACAAACTCACCTGCATACAGATATACATATATCCATACAGGCATAGTCGGTTCCCAAAGAGCCCCACTTGAACTCAGGGGGCTAAATGTCTTAGAGGTCTAAGCCTCCAAACTTCTCACCCCTGTAAGCCTGTGCTTCTCAAACTAGTCACCCCTCTATGTCTCCAGTTACATTTAAAGGTATAAATTTCTTATTAGCAAGTAAGGCAGAAGTGCCACTTGGTGTGCTATAAAGTAGACCTACAAATCCATGGTCCCTCATGCTCCCCAAATACCCCATTTGCAGGGCTCAGTAGCTGCCAAGACAAACACATCTGAACATTGTGAATGGCCTAGGAGGCCCAGTTCTTGGTGGCTCAGCCATTAGATAAGCCAATTGTGCCAAGCCAGTGTCTCCAGATTTTGAAGATCATTAACATTCTCGAACTTCTATTCAAGCTTGAAGCAGACTGACATTTTCAAACAGCAAAAGGTCAGTTGGACTCCCAGCCTTGTTTCTCCACAAAGTGCAGAGAAAAGGCGACCCCAGGGATTGAGGGACTCACCTTGGGCTTCCCAAGCAACTTAGGTGCATGTCTTAATGCAGTTGGGATGAAAGGGCCACACAAAGCCTCTGTAGCCCTGTCCACTCTCCTGTTCTACCAGTATTGGAATAAGAGATCAAGTCTTATACTTCCATTTTATTCTTCTGGTTATCAAGTAGTTAAATTCTTGTTTATAAGCAGCAAACCCTCAAGTTAAATTAATGTGGGAAAATTTATTTAAAATATTTTACACATGAGGCAGAATGTGTGTTGTTTGTCATTTGTTGTGGTTTGTTTGTTTGCCCTTGACTCTGAATGTTGGTGTTTGCAACAGACTCTAGGACCGTGTGATGAACTAAGAAGAACTTTTATGCTCATGGACTATTTTGTCCTTCTTTTATGTTATTAACTATACAGTAATTGAAAAAAGAGATGATGGAGTGAAACTACTGGATGAGCAGGGCTGCGGTTGGTCCTTAGGAGCAGAACTCACATCTGATACCCAGCTCTTTTGCCAGCTTTGCAGCTTTCAGTTTTTCTTAATGCAATCAGGTGCGAACAAGCTGGGGATCATGAGTTCAAGTGCTCTGAAGGGGTGTGTGTCGCACAGATCATGGCACTGTGTAAGAATGACTTGCGTTCTCTGTAGCCCCAGACTCAGCAGTTCTGGGGAAGAGAGCTCGGGGGTGCAGGTGGGGACAGATCTCAAAGTGGGCCAGTCGGCTATGGCTGCCAGAAGGACTTTACTACATTAGCTCTCTGGTGGTCCCTGACCCCTGTGTAACAGTAGAATCTTTGTGGGCTGGCGATGCTTGGTACATGCACATGGGATTTTTTTTTTTTTTCACACACAGACTTACCACCTCTCTCTTCCCAATGAGGACTACCTGGCTCCTTTCAAATTATCTTCTCTTTTTCCCTACTCCCACTGCCCTATATGCTGCTTTTATTTTAAGGATTTGGTGAAAACCTTGGAGCTAAACATATTACAAGGGACTGCTAGATAGCTCAGCAGATTAAAGCGCCTGCTTAGGCAGATGCAGGGCCAGGGGTTTGATCCCTGGCCTGTCATACCAGCCCCACACCTGGGGGCTCGCTGAGACTGGGATTGAGACTGGGTGTGGTGGCGTGCACTTGTAATCTCAGTGCTTGGGAGGCTGAAAACAGGAGAATCACTAGGAGTTGGATCTCTGTGAGACCCTGAAGTCCTTGTACTAAATAAAAAAACAAACAAACAAAAGCAAAAATAAAACAAAACAAAAAACATACTACAGGCAGGAGGAGAATTCCTGTATTGGTGAGTTCTGAGAAGATCAGCTCTTTGCTGTTTCCTTTGTTCTCCATCACCCTTGTCCTCCTTTCTGTAATACGGGGAAGTGGGAGTTTACGAGCAGGCAAAGGCAAAGGTCAAATG
The DNA here is from genome assembly GCA_004027165.1 of Ctenomys sociabilis. NCBI lineage: Eukaryota > Metazoa > Chordata > Mammalia > Rodentia > Ctenomyidae > Ctenomys > Ctenomys sociabilis. The sequence goes on from PVKA01028342.1 coordinate 12,205, forward strand.
GTGCAGCTCACCATATGGTTTTGACCCAGGAGGTGATGCCCTTTTCTAGAGGCTGTTTTCTTGGGAAGGATGGATAAACTGTGAGGCAAAATGACTACCTTAGGAGATGTTTATTCTTTCATCTTTATATAACTTGCATGTGATAGTAAGGGAAAAGGTATCTTTGAATTTTCTTTGTTTCCTGATTTTATTATCCAGATTCATTTGCATACACTTTTAGGGTGGGATGGTTTTTCAAAACCCATTTAACATGCAGCTCTTAAAAAAATGTAGTGGAAAAAATGCAGTGGGATTCTATGACTATTCCCCTAGATAGAAGCCATTCCTTCCCCATCGTGTTCTCATGTGAAAGGTGCTGACTTACTTAAGTTCGGCTGCTGACAGCCAGTCAGGAGTGGTGCATTCCCAAAGGGTTTACAATAGATTTCTAAATCTTGTGTTTTCAGCTCCTGCCTAGTTATGGCTCTCTGACTGGCATTTAACCACTGAATTAGACATTTTTCTTTCTAAAGAAATCTTTATGAGCTTTAACTTCAAGTGCTTCTGTCTCTGTTTGTATTATAATTGACACCAAGTAAGCACTTTTTTTCCCCAAGAAAGGGCGTTGTCATTTAGGGTTGAGGGAGAATTTGGACTCGTGGTTACCTGATTTTCTTTGTTCAGGTTTCCATTGAATAGACAGGTTCATCAATAACAATCTCTCCAGGCACATGTTAACATGATTACTTAGGTTGCCATCAGGGGGTATCTTATTCTCTGGGCTTGATGACTGATATGGCCAGCCAAATATATATCTGAGGGTAAAGCTGTACCTGTTTCAACAAAAATGAATGTCCCACTGTTTTAGTATTATAAGTGGAATCCCACTGCAGCATGAAATTTGAAGTGGTGATAATTCAATTTTTGTTCTTTATTTCTAGTTGTTTTGGACACAGCACCTGAATATATAAAATAAATTCATCAGTTTTTTTCTGGCCATATGGTATACATGTTTTTTTTGGCCCCTGAATCATATAATACACTATACAATATTTCAAAAACTATGTCACCTTTAGAAGATTTTATTAGCTTTAATTATTGGATTATAGATAAACATGGTAGGTTATCAGCACTTATTAATGTATTTTCATTATATCCTTGCAATAGAGACTAAATAATGTAACGACTATATTATAGTTCTGCTATATTCATTTAATGGACAAACATCAATTATTCTATATTTAGAAATTAAGATTCAGGAGGAAATGCAGATGTGTACTATGTCTCCAATAAGGAGTTATGGGAATCATGACAGATGGTACAGTGAGACACAGATTAGGAACTGGTTAATTCAGATCAGGATGGATTTAATTGGGAGATAGGTGACAGGGACAAGCTGGATTCAGCAGTGTGCCCAGAGAATGCAAGAAGGACGAGGAAAGAAAGGAAGCCTGCAAACTAAGCCGTGGCACCAAGTAGTGTGATCAACCCGGGAAACTCATTTATTTAGCTATGGTGAGGGTGTGAAGGAGAATCTGGAATTGGGACACAAAAAGAAAAGGATAGGGCCCAGTCACGCAGGAGTGGACATACTATCCTGGAATATGCAGTTCATTCTGGATGATAGTATTTTTATCATTTTGCTGTGTGCCTTGCAACTTAAGAAGAGGGTAAATAGTCCTTTTACTGTCAACATCAGGACATATCAGGATCTTATGGAGGGAAGAAGACCAAAGAGATTGTGTTGAGTCCTTATGTCAGCCATCTAAGACATTACTAACTGTGGAAGCCATTGAAGGCTCTGAAATGAGAGCTGATGGTATCTTTAATATCAGTGCCTCATTACAGTGTCATAGCAAGTTATTACTCTTTCAAAGAAATAATTTAAAAACTTATTTTCCTTCTGTATTGCTAGGCTTTCTGGTGGCCCTATAAGATTTCAGTATCAGTAAAGAACAAAACAAAACAAAACAAAACAAAAACTTGTTATACTGTTGGTATGAACACATTTAATAGGAAAGGAGTATTTGAGGACATAAAATAGAAAAAAAAAACCCTGAAAAGAGAAGCTACTGTTTGTTGTTTCCCATCTCTGATTTCCATTCGGGTCTTCTCAGTCCTGTGTGGACATTTCCAGGCCAAGTGGGCAAAGCAGTATGGCAGGCACAGTGTGTGCACATAGTAGGCATGTAAGGGTTGTGTCTGTTTTCTATTACTATAAGAGGGTGCCAGAGGCGAGGTTCTGCTTGTTTTTCTTCTGAGAAATCTATTTAGCATACAGTTCTGAGTCTGGGACTGGCATGAGCTCCGTTGAGCTCAGCTAAGAGCTTCATGACAGACAGCATCTGCGTAGCAGGAAGATGTGCAAGAGGAAATCACGGGGTGAGATGTGAGGTCAGACCATCACTAGGGTCTCCCAAGGCTTATGCCAGTGCCTTCATGGTTACCACCAGTGACTGATGGCGTCCCGCTAGGTCTTACCTCTTACAGTTTCTGTCACCTCTTATCATCATCCTGGGTGTCAGGCTTCTTACACTTGGACCAGGGGAAACAAACCCAAACCATAGGGTATCCTTAACTTTTCTTTTTAAACTCTAGCTGTTTTTTTTTTTTAAAGACTGAAATCAGAACATTGGATTTTGTTTTGTGGTGAAAGTAAAATATGATTGAAACTAAGAAGAAAGTAATTACTCAGATGTTAGACCTATATAATGTTATAGTAAGAGGAGAATTTAATGATTATCTAATACACTCAATTTGCCATTTCACAGATGGGAAAACTAAGATCTTGAGAGACTGAGTAACTTGAAATCACAAAGCTAATAGATGTCAAAAAGGGTATTTTAACTTCCAATAGTAGCCCACTCTGGCCTCTTAGAGAGGTAGAAGACATTCTTGCAGGTTTTTCACTTCTCCTAGAGTTGGCACCATTAAAGTTTTTAATCGTATCTGAAGTACATCCCTCCATAAGTTGTGCACTCATGCTCAGGTTTAGGGTCAGTTAGCAGCATCAGCGTCCACCTAAGCTAGTCATTTTAGTATCACTTTTTGACATTAAAATACTGTGTTAGTGCATATACTAACACAGAATAGAGATGTTTATTTTGGGGCACTGGTAAATGAGTGAAACAGATCTTCATCATTCTGATCCTTCTGTCCTCCCTTCCCTCTCCCTGCCTCTCACCCCTGCTCCACTTCTAAGAGTCACTTGTATCTCCATCCTGCATTCAGCTTGTTGTTCTGTCCTGATTTTACTTTCTTCCTTTAAATTTTTTTAATTTTTGACTATTGAAGTAGCTTTGAAATTGAGTTTTTTCTTCTGGAAACTACATTACTCCCTATTGTCTCTGGAGTTTTCTTTGCAGAACATAAATCTGAGTGATGAATTCAGCAACCTTCAGGAGCTTTTCATTTGTAAAGTTCTCCTTTGCTGTGGCCCTTTGCTGTACAGCTTCCAAGTCCCTCATCTACATTTTCTTCTGGTTGTCTTATTCTTTCTCTGTGTCTCCACCTCTAACCCACCAGCTCATTCAGTGTTTCTTTTTCCTGCACTTTACTGTGATGTACTTCATAAGCACATATTAGTGCTCAACATTGTGCTTGCTCTAGGGGGGGTAAAATATTTCCCTCTGCCCTTCACTGTTATTACTTGGGTTCGGTTCTTATAACCAAAGACATATTAATAAGAGAAACTCAGAAATTGGGTTATGTGTGTACATCGCATGCACATGGGAAGTATCCAGGGGAGTGAGCAGAACTCATAAACATGGCTACACATTCAGGCCTAAGCTTCATCTTCAGCTGAAACACACAAAGAAGGATGTTAGGGTGCCAGTTATGGGAAGATGCCTGAGAAAACACAGTGCACTATAAAATGTGTTGTGCAGTTTTACATTAGTGCCTTTCCTTTGATAAGAGTCTTTAAGTGATTCAGAGTTTTTCTCTTCCTGCTCTGGAAAGGAACAAAACACTGAGCACGAAATGGAAGCTATTACTTGTAGTTCTATAGCTTTGATTTCTCCTACTCATATCTTTTCTGGTTACTCTATGGGAGATTTCCTTAATAGATGTACACTTCCTTTAGAAAAGGTAACTTGGGATGTTTACAGTGCTACTCTTGGGCCCAAAGTTTCTGCAAATAATCTCCCACACTCACATTATTGGATGGGGTATTCTAGGACATTATACATGCACCGCTTTCTTTATGAGGTTTCTCTTTCTCTCATAGTTGAGATGAATGATCATCCTCTCTTTCTTCTATAGCACTTTGTTTATACATCTCAATAGCCTCGAGCACTATGGTCTGATGTTTCACTTAGTAATTTAAAAAATATGGCTATTTTATTCAGTAGTTTGTGAACTTTTACGTATATTAGAAGTTTTGACTGACTCACAATAGTTGTACACATGTAAAGGGTGTAGTGTGACACCTGTGTACTCAGTGTGATGAGCAAATCAGGGTATGTATCTTATACATCACCTCAGAAATGTGTCACTTCCATTTGTGAGCTCCTTAAGCTCAGCGATTCTATTGTTAATGTTTTGTAATCTTGAAACCTGTAGTAGGCTGAATACTGATCCCTCCAAAATATCTGGGGCCTGACTTGTGGTCCTGTGACCTAGAGAGGGGGTGGTTCACAGGAGTGAGTCACGCTGAGGATTCTGAGGTGGGTTGGTGTTTCAGATTGTCTTGGTGGCCCAGTGTGATCACAGGAATCTCTGTGAGAAGGAGAGGAACAGATACGATGACAGCAGCAGGCAAGGGGGGAGTTAACAGGCACAAAGGCTGTGGAAGGAGCCATGATCAAGATGAATAGAGAGAAGCTAGAAAATTCAAGGCAACAGACTCCCTGCAGAACCTTTAGAAGGAATCCAGCCTGCCAGTACCAGTACAAGAATGAATTCATGTTATTTGAAGTCACTAAGTTGTGCTTACTTATAGTAGCAGTAGGAAGCTAAGATAGTATAAAGGAAAAATGACTTATTTTCTGTTACCCAACTAAATTCATGACTGGGGCATCTAGAGAAAACAGATCAACAAGTAATATATACGTGCTTATAAATGTGACATGGGGAACTTAATAAGGAGATTGAGACTTAAAGAAATGGCTATACCTGATCATTTTAATGCTGAACTTGAAGAGGAGTTGGAGGGGAACATGAGGGGACAGAAAGGTATTCTCTAATGGTGTAACTGGGGGAGCCGAGCAAGCCTTACCTCTGCATCCTCAAGGAGGAGGGTGGTTCCTTCTTCCTAGTATAGGGAAGGCACCTCTCATGTGAGAGACTGTGTTAGCCATATGTTACAACAAATACCTGAGAATGTCAACTTAAGGAGGCAAAATTTATTTTGGTTCTCAGTTTCCCAGGAGCCAGCCCAGGGTTGCTGGCTCATGGTGAGGCAGATACCTCATAGCAGGAAGGCATGGCAGATGAAAGCTGCTCACTTTATGTCAGAAAGCAGAGAGGGAAAGAGCCAGAGTGGAGGGGCTACACAGTGTCCTATGCTTCTTGCCCTCCATCCATTTCCTTCCAATAGTTTCTACATTGTGTTGCTATCACCTGCTGATGATACTGTCAAATTATGATCTCATCCATGGAGTAATCCCAGTCTGTTCCCTAAAACCCCATTATCTGCAAACCTTTAGTGTATGAGTTTTAGAGAACATATTAAATTCATGCCATAGCAAGGTCTTATGTTCTAATTCAAATTCTTGGGAAGGTCCAAAAAAGCATTCTATGCCTTATGACTTGCTTCTGAGGAGAAGGATGAGGGAAGATCAGAGAGACCATGTTGTCTGTGTTTTCTGCAGCTTAAGATACTCAGTATTCTGGGGCAGTGAGTTGTGAGCCTGGTCAGCAGCCCCTGACACGCATAGACATCTTGGGACGGGAGTTATCCTTTGGTCTTGGCCCTCGTAATGACCAAGGATCAGCTGATCTTTATTTAGCCTTTCCTCTGTGCCAGTTGCTGGAGTCTGCACCTCATGCATGTTCCTCCTAATCACCCCTGGCTCGGCACTGCTGTTATTCCCATTAGGCAAAGGAGGAAATAGAGGCACATGATAATATAACTCATCCAAGTCACACTACCCCGATGGATGATGGCACTGGGATGAGGAGGTGAGTGGTTTGGCTCCTAGGGTTATGGCTAAGTTCTCTGTCCCACCTAATCATATAAATACCACAAATATAGAGTGTATGTGTCTTCTAGTGTGATCAGGAGTGAAAAAGCAAGACTGGATTACGGATGCTTTCTGTAAGGCTTGACTCTAAGTGTGGGCAAGCCAGCTAACCCAGATCTCAGTGCCTGTCATAGTTAAATCTCTTTTTTCTGCTTACCTCATGAACTACTGTGGTAATCAGGTGATAAATAATATGTGAAAATGCCTCGGGAAAAATTTGACACTACACATATATGAGGCCTATATTTGGCTGCCTGTGCGACTTCCGTAGACTGCCATGCTTGGTGGATTCTTTGTGATGCTTTACTCTTGTGGTGAACAAGAGCTTAGTAAGACTTGATAAAAGTCTTTGGCTGTTTGGTTGTTGTCCTTATATTTTGCTTCATTGATACTAAAAACTGAAATCCCACAACTTGGTCTCTTGAGTAGATCTTCATTCCTCAGCGCTTTAACTTACTGTACTCTTAAAAGACTATTTCTATCTTTGGTCCACAGAAAGGTAGGAATTTAAAAAATAAACTCTTTTGTTATGTAATTCAGGCTGGTCTGGAACTCACTGTATAGCATAGTCTGACTTTAAACCCAGAGTAATGCTCCTGCCTCAACCTTCCCAGTGCTGGGATTACAGCTATATTCCATCCCACCTGCAGGGAAGACAGACTTTAGAAACATAATGACCTTTGCCGATTTTTATGGGGATTTTTAAGAGAATAATTAATCTCTTTAGAATACTAGTCATTGGTGGTGGGAAATTTTAGGCCAGTAATAAGTTGCAAAGGCTGGGGATTCAGGAAGACATAGAATTTTTTAAAAAAGCTACTGAAGTCATTTCATGCTCCATCTCCTTGTCCTGCCATGGTCTGTAATGTTACTTATTTGTTTAAAATGCTTCAGTTGCTAATTGTCTGCTGCTTGGTTTTGAGATTAGTTAAGATGACTGGGATAATGGCAGGCAGAGGTCCTACCTGACCAGACTTGAAGTGATTGGCAAGTTCTCAGCTTTCTGAAAAATTAATGAGTTGGGATGACACTTGCCTTTTTGTAGGATCTTGTTTTGATTTTGTTTAGCTATTAAATATTCTTGCCCTGTAACCCTCGTGGGTTACGAGCACAGGTGTTTTACACATGTTCAAAGCAAACCAAACTATCTGGAATAATACAATATCCAGACATAAATGATACTGTGATCATTTGTACTTTTTTGTATTCTTTTCTTTAACTATTTCCTGGGGGTGAATTCTTAGACATAGAAATACTTAATGAAAAATATGATCTTGAGACAATTAAAACTAGAAAAAAAATTGATTCATGTTAATAAATTCCTGTCCCACAGGACTGCACTAAACTTTCTCAGTGACATCTTCGTTTGTTTCATGGACACTTACAAAATTTCTGTGTATTTCAGGTGCAGATATTTTTCAAAAATTTTAAAAGTGCACAGAATAGGCTTACTTAATGGGAGAAAAATAGAAAGATTTCCTTTTACTACATCTGTATGGCCTGATTATGTCTCATAAGCCTCTTAGGGTATAACAAGTAAGTTTCATTAGATCATTCCTGGTTTTTGTTTTCAGTTTTTTCTCTGTATAGAACACATTATTCATAATGAGCTGTCCCTTCACACTCAGCCTGGAAGACTAAAGACCCAGCCCCTATTGTAGTTCAGGTCTAAGCTGTACCCCCAAAGTTTTGTGTGTTTGAAAGGTGATTGGACCATGAGGTTGCTATGCTCATCAGGGATCTGTCCATTAATCAGTTCAGTAGTTCATGTATGTGGAAGTGGGGCCTGGTCAGAATAGGTTCGTCACTGAGGGTGGACTCTGCTCCCAGCTTCCTGGGTGCTGCAGTTTGAGCAGCTTTCTCCACTGGGCCCTTCCACCTCACCATTTCTGCCTGGGAGTCCACTGAGCATGGGTTGAATCCTCTGTAAACTGGGAGCCAAGGTAAACCTCCTCCCCCTTTAAGCTGTGGGCATCAGATATTTTGTTGTCACAATGGGAAAGTGACTAATGCAGTCACTTTCTTGTAGTAGTAATTCTCGATAGTGTCAACTTTAGCCTTCATAATACAATCTTCTATCTATGCAGGCTTTCCAGCATTCAGATTATTCTTTGGGACAAGGTTACCTTCTAGCTAAAGAGCATCATTTTGTTGGAAAAGACCTACACTAATATTATCATGCTCAGTTATTTCAATGACCTTGTGAACCAGGTAATTTCATTCTGTTCTCTATAGAAAAATGAAAAGAAACTCACACAAAATAAGTAGCTTTTCTCTAAAGTTGAATAACTAATAATTATGTGTTAGGAGCTGACTCAGTGCTAATCTTCTGGCATCAAGTTCAGAGTTCCTAAGGCTGTGCCATAACCTGCCTCTGGGATTTTTCTAGTTGTTCACCGGTTTTAGTACAGAATGCATCCAGTTCGTTAGACTGTTACTAAGGTTATTTCATTTAGTGTCCACTTGGCTTTGCTGTACCTTTCTTGCTCTCATTTTCTTTCCCTGAATGCATCCGGAATTCTAAGCATCTGGAGGAGTGTTTTTTGACTTTGTTTTCCCTTTTCATTATTTTCTTTTGTCCTTCAGGTGAAATAGAATCTAATTAAATTAAAATTTTTTCTATTGAAATAAATACAAAGGAATAAAATCTTGTTGTACAGGAGAGCCATAAATTATTGCAATATCTATGGGCAACTCCACCCCATATGGGGTACTTTTTTCTTACTATAATAAAGTACCTGAGACTGGGTAACTTTATGGGAAAAGAAGTTTTTGAAGGTTTTTCTCTGTTAAAGTAGAAGCGCAGGCATCAGCTCTGTCCTACTCTGGTGACCTCCTCATGGTGGAAGACATAGCAGGTGTGTGGGTAAGTGAAGGTGATCACCTTGTGAGGCAGAAAGCCAGAGCAAGGGCAAAGAAACTAATCTTATTCTCTTTATAATAACTCTTTCTCATGAGAACTAACTCGGGGTCCCAGGAACACAACATTAGTCCCTTCATACAGCAGCATCTTCAGTGGAGGACTTAATCGGGAGGCCCCACATTTTGAAGGTCTCACCACTTCTAATAAAATTCTGTCACTCTAGTGAAAGGCTGTTAGAACACCACAAACTACTGATCCATAGAAGCTATTCATTACTGTGACATATTAATTATTTACATACAAAAATATAATTATTTAGATAGGTATTTGCCTGAGCAAACAACATGGAATCAAATTTGTACCTGCTTTGTGTATGTTGTGTAGGTCAGATAGGTGAGAGCTTCCCCTTCACCCTACTGCTGCCTCTCATGGGATTGGTATGAGCTTTTGACTACTTGCGGTCCTAGCTCCAGGATGAACATCTAGACTTAGTAGTTTCACATTCATAACAGTTACTTATGACTGCATTTATAATTTGGACAAATAAATCCTTACATGTTCAGAAGCAGGAAAACACTGCATCAGTAGATAAGAGCCACCCATCCCATGCTGGACTTGACTGGTTGCCACCGACTCTGACAGCCAGTGACCCTTGGCACAGAAAGAATGTAAATGTGGGAGAAGAAAGAGCCCCAGGTAGCTTCTGTTTGTTTTTATAAGTGAGCTAGATCTAAATGATTTGAGAGAGTGCCAGGCTTTATAAACACAGATCCAAAGAAAAACAGCAAGGAAGGGAGGGTGGGGCTGAAGGATGGGGAGGTGCCCTTGCTTGAGGAGAGGGTGTCCCAGAGGGAAGCTTCCACTTATGTCTATGGATAGAGTTTTTTGGATTAACATGCTATTTTCTTCACTGAAGTCAGGCAAGACTTTAACTCATTTATCAAGGCTCATCCAGTGCCTATTTATAGATGTGAGAATAAAAGCAAATGAGTCATGAATGCTAACATGCAGCTAGAAACTGAATAAGATTTAAAAGTTAAATACACCAATGTAGGCTGTAGATTTTCTCCAGGGATCCCTTTATAAGCTTGAACCTTGTTTCCTTTCTACTTCTTTAATTCATACTGTCTCTGTGTGAATGCTTTTAGTCTTATCTTTTAGAATATTAATATGATTTGAATGTCCATTTTTCTAGATAATTTTATTGAAAAACAAATAGCAATGAGACAGTTTCAAACATTTCAATAATTAATACATTGCATATTGTTGTCTTCTTAGTGGTTATTCATAGTATAAGATTCAAAGGCTATTAGTACAAATCTTTCTATTCATTGAATTAAGAGAAAGTAGCTGTATATATATTTCCTAACTATTTTGAATATACAGATTCCTTCATTTGTATCCCCTATTTTTGATTAATTTTGTCAGAGATGGGTATTCCATTGTCATTTAAATATTGTAGGTGCATGAGTTAAACAATATATTCCAATATAGTCCAGTAGTCCATAATAGTAGTGGGTTATTTGTAGGACTGGCCATGTCAGAAGTTGTTGACTTGAGCCTTTTACAGTGGGTGTTTCATTTTAAACATTAGTTATTGATCACTTTCTGTCCAATTTGTTGAAAAACAAAGATTCTTTATATAAGGTGCTAGTCTTTTAGTAGGGATAAACTATATTCATTATTGCTCCAAAGCATACAGCCACAAGTAACACGCACATAGTATCTCACATTATCTGTGGTACATGGCTTAGATTTTTAGCTTCAAAATTTCTTTAAAGGCTTTGATTAGTTGTTATTAAGGTGGGATCTTTTTTGGGGTCTTTTTGAGACAGGGTCTCGCTATGCAGTTCATGTTGGCCTTAAACTCACTTTGTAGCCCAGGCTGGCCTTGAACTCACAGTGATCCTCTTGTCTCAGCCTTCTGAGTGCTGGGATTACAGGCATGCACCACTATACCCGGACTAGTGTGGGATCATACTAGAAGACACGACTGGGAAAAGAGCCATTTCCAAGCTTATCTGGTGGTTTCATTGTCCAGTTTCTTGAGGGCCTGTGTTCCTAGGTGGAGAATAGCCTCAGCTCCTTTCTACATTGGCCTAAACACAGCCTTGAAGTTTTCTTGGTCAAAGCCAGTAAGATATACAATCTACACAAAAGGCATCTCATTGTCTTTTGTACAATCCACTGCTTAAAAAGCCATTAGACTTGTCTATACAAAGAGGCAGATTACACAAAAGCAGTAATACCAGGGTGGGGAGAACCTTTGAATTCTATGCTGAAGAGATATATGGCTCTCTTCCAATAAGCCCTTAATATTTTTTTTTTCCTGAGTGAAGATACCTTGTTGTCTTATGAGTTGAAGTACTTAATAGAGTTGGCCAGGAGGCAGCCTGGGCTGCATGTTGCAATAGTTTAGCACTGTGCAAGGCAAGAACACTGTAAATGAATTCATGTAGAGAGACCTCCATGAAGAATCTCACTCGAGAGAATAAATGGCCCCAGAGCTCTAGCAAATCAATGGCAGAAAACACATCTTCATTTTTCTCTTCTGATTTTCAATGTTGTTTCAGAAGAAAAGAAATATATTCTGGTTTTGGTGAGATTCAGGTTTTTTTGTTTTCTCCTATTACTCTCCTGTTGGGTACTGCTGTACAAGATATGCCCAAAGCCTTTTTTTTTTTTTTTCTTGAATGGTAAGCATTGTGAATGCAAACATAGTCTTTCACCTCCTAATATTAAAGTCAGTGTTATTGTTTGTGTCTAGTTGTCCCCCCAAAGCCTCATGCAGTCAGTGGAGTGGCTTCTAGAGTTTATGATTAATTCATGATCCAATGCTATTATGAATGCTATTTCCACCCTGGGGTGGGTAACCTGCATTACAGTGTGAGGAGCAGAGAGAGGCTTTCTCGAAATTATAGATACTGCCCCTTCCTTTGGCTCTTTGCTATTTTCTGCTGGTATGAGCAGCTGCCCTCTGCTTTGTGCCACTCTGCCTTGGAGACAGCCAAGTGTGGACTGAAACCTCCACTAACCTTTCTTTCTTTAATGTTGCATATCCAATATTTTGTCCCAGCAATGAGAGAAGAGCAACTGAGACAGATGGCATATATGGCAGTGGTCCCATTAAATTATGTTACCTCATGACATCCTAACCATGTTAGTTTGTATGGATTCACTCTACAAAATTCTCACAATAGAAAAATCACCTGATGATGTAGCTCTATGAACATATCTCTGTTGCTAAACTACATGACTGTGATACTGTCTCTTCTTCTATAAAACTTAAAGTTGTGTAGGAAGAGACAGATAGAAGCAGCTTGGGAAAGAGTTTTGCAAAAGGTATGAGGAAGCACAGAGATTATAAACCTATGTTCAAATTACTGGTGGGTGGGTATAAAATGACATTCAAAGAAGGCTGTCAGGAAGAGGGGAGCCTGGGTTGAATAGTTAGAGTTAACCTTCCAACATATGTGGGCAGGCTGTGCAGAGGGGGCTGGGTCATTATATGTGCAGGTTCAGATCCAGGGGGAAGTTTGGACCCTTAGGAAACTACAAGTTGTTAGTGTGGATAGAGTTTAGTCACCCATCAAGTAAGTGGTAAAGATGAGAATGGCAAGATAGGAATGAACTCGTCCTTAGATGTTGTTGTTATAAGAAGTTTGAACTTTACCTTGAGAGAATCAAGGGCTAACCCAACCAGCTTTGTGTTACAGAAAGAGGGCTGATGTGTTAGGGATAAGAAAGCCAAACAGGATGCAGATGAAGTGATGGGCAGACTCAAACCTGGGATTGGGGTCTAAGTTGATAGACGGGATTGTTGAGCAGGTAGAGACGCTAGCAAACAGGGTGGAGGCCCTTACTTTCCCCAAGAGAGGCAGGAAAGGATATATCTGTCTCCTGTTTAATGATGAGAGGAAGAAGGTGGACTGCTATGAACTTCAGTCCAGGTTCTGGTACCAGGAATTACTCACTTTTTAAAAACATCCCATGTTCTTCTCTTATTCTTTAAATAAACTGAGTACATGGAGAGGGAGAAACTTGAATATCTTTGCTAACAAAAGAATTTGATATTTTATATGTCATCTGATATGAATTTAATCACTACTGTGAGAAGAGGTGAGGTAAGAATTAATCAATGGAATTGGTGATCCATGAAACAAAGGCATCCCCTTTCTTTCTATCCCCTTTGTTCTTTATCCCTTCTACCAAGTGAAGGTGTAACACCAAAGTAACCATTTTGGAAGAAAAGAACAGCCCTCCCTGAACTCTGCTGGTGCCTTAGTTCCTAGGCTTCGCAGACTCTGGAATTATATGCGAGAAGTTTCTGTTGTTTATACATAGCAGGTATATTTTGGTATAACAATGCAAACAAAAGAAGATTATTCCTAAGCAAGAGCAAGAGCACTGTGGGAGGAGGAAGCCTGAACCTGTGAGCAGAGTGGGTGGAGAGGTGCGAAAGGCTGGTGGCATGCATGGATTAGAAAACTTAGTTTGTCTTTCTCCTGTCTGTGCACCATAGTTTTCCTTCTCACTGGAAGGAGACAACACAAGGTTGAGTCTTATCTTACTTAGGTAGGCTTGCTCTCAATTTTTGTAGCTGTTACTGCTAAAAAAAAAAAGAACATAGGTGGATAGTATGTTGTGCTTGGCTGGATTTCCCCTTACCCTATCAGAGGATCTGGAAGGTACGTGTGTATTATGTATGTATGTATATATTATGTTGGTGTACATATGTATTTAAACTGATATCTTTACCTAGACTAAGAGAGATTTATAATGTTTAAGGGAAATTGTATCATTAGGAATACTACATTAACATATATGTCATTAAACATTCTAAGAAAATACCTTTTCCCTTCATAAAATCTAGCTCAATCAAAAAGTTATCAGGGGCTGGAGAGATAGCTCAGTGGTCTAAGCACCTGCTTGGCAAGTGCAAGGACCCATGTTCGATCCCTGGTACCACATGTCATGCTGGCCCCAGAATCCTGGGTACTCTGAGCCAGCCACCAAAACTGGATACAGTGACGCATGCTTGTAATCTCTGCAGTGGGGAGGCTGAGACAAGAGGATCACTACAAGTCTGAGCTACATGGCAAGACCCTATACCAAATTAGTAAATAGATAAAAGTTTAAATTATATTTTTAAAGTTGTTGGGATGCTGGTGATTTTAATCAGATTAGTTTATTATATCTTATTTTCCTAAACCCTTTCAACCCTTCAAGAACTCTTCTCTTTCACGTTAGAGTGCAAAACCTATGACTTTTTGGGAATTCCTTCACCAATGATTTTTGAGTGCTACGTGTGCTAGGAGTCATGCCTGGCACTGAGCAGGTACCAAGAGGCATGGCTCAGCTGGTGCACGTAGCAGATGTCTCAACTGTCGTGCCAAAGGGTGCAGAGGGCAAGGCGTTCTTGTAGCAGGGATGCTCAGCGGGCACAATCTTGTCAGTTCGCCCAGACTTTGCTCACACGTGCGCCATACTGTTGTGTACTTGATCTTGGTGTGAGGTCTAGAATTGTTCAGTTCTGTCCCTGAAAGGGTGTACTGAACCATCCAGGGTGCCTCTCCCACCCCACTCCAAAGCTTCAAGGATGTATATGCCGAGGAGGTGTCCCGTCAGACCTCGGGCAACAGGATGAGCTCTCCCAGAGGGCTGAGCATTCCAAGGACTTGGGTTCTCTAAGCCGTGTGTTGGAATAGACCCTTGCTGAGGTAAAGGGACAAAGTCAGAGGATGTGCCTTGAAGGTAGAGAACTGATGGCATCCTCTAGGGTGAAGTTAGAATTTTGAAACAGTACAAGGGAGCTTAGTCTGCCCCACTGTCATCAGTAACCCGTGCTCATTAATTCTTGATACCTACATCATTACTCTTTTGGTAAGAAAGATCCTAGCAGGCCCTTTCCTCTGTGAAGATTTTAACTGTGCTTTGCTCTTTCTGTCACATTTTTTTCACTTTTGAAGTCTCTGCCTGAATCAAAGAACATTTTTGACTGAAGTTTTCCTATCAGACTTTGTAGATTTGTTCATATGTAGAAGTAAATAGTTGTGTGTCATCTTAAATTCCGGGAATAATTTACTGGGGCAGTATCATTGGCAGTACTATGCTCATTCTACTCTCCTTTGTTAATTAACGAATTTTTAAACACTGGCATGAAACACCTGAGTTAGGTGACTCCACGATGTTCTTCACTTGAAGTTCTTCTGATCATTAACTTGTGCAAACATTTGAAGAGTTTGCTTTAGTTAAGTAAATTATTCATCTGGATGAGCCAGTGTTAAGGAGGTTAAGAACAGACAAAACTAATTCATTGCAATAAACGTACAATAGTGGTGACCTGTGAAGAAAGCAGGAGGCAAGAGTTTCTAGAAGGGTGGAAATATGTGCATATTGGTCTAGATGGATGCATTCTCCTTTTTGCAATGCCATAACAGCATCTCACAGACTGGTAATGTGTGGTGAATAGAATTTTACTGTTCCAGTGGTATGGAGCCTTAGAGGTCCCAGCTCAAGCCCGGTTTCTGGAGAAGCTTTCTGTTGTTATTCCCCTGGAAGAAGGGCAGAGAGCATAAGAGAAAAACAGAAGGGGGTCAAATTCATACTGTTTTATAAAGAGAACCCACTGTCATGGTAATGGGATATCTGATATAACTCATTGATAGGCTGTTTCAACAATTCCTTCATGAGAATAGAGTTGTTGTGGCCTAATTATCTCTCAGAGGCCTTGTGTTACCTTTTCATACTGTTACAGAGGAAGTCGAATTTTATCATGAGTCCGGGAGAAGACAAATGTTTACACCAGGGCAAGGGGAACAAAATGTAAAAATTAATAAAGCCTTGTATCAGTCACAAAGAGCACTCTCATCTAATCTATACCATTGTTTTCCAAAATTTTGGGCTTTATTATAGGTGCCAGTGTACCTCTAGCAGAGTTTCAAATCATGTAGGGGACTGTGCAATGAAAGACATGCATTGAGGAGCTCACCGGTTGCTGGCAGAGAGGAATGGAGTGGCTATGAGGGTGATTCAGTGGTCCAGCGCAAGACAGAAGTGGGGACAGACATAGATGGAGAGATGAGTGGGATACAGGAGAAGGAGCTGCCGAGGAGCAGCAGGAGTCCCACAGCAGCAGTGGTGTGTGTGGCCACTGCCTGTAGATCCAGTAGTGAGCTGGAGACATGTTTCAGATGCCTGTGAGCCATCCTTAGAGATGACAAGTAGGTAATTAAGTAGGTGAGTCTGGAGTTAGAAAGTAGGTCTGAGCTGAACTTATAAAATTGGGAGTTGCTGGCTTGGTATTTAAAGCAATGAGAATGTGTGAGATCACTTTGGGAGAGAGCATGGAACCAGAAGAAGAGGGATCTAGGCCTGTGTCCTGAGGAATTGCAACCTCTAAGTTTCACACAGGGGAGGACTTGGAAGAGGAGGTTGAAAAGGAGTATGAGGGAGGGAGGAAGACAGTAAGGAGACTGAACGGTGGGCAGGTGCATCCAGGAAAATGTGGTGCAGCTCCACGTGAAGAGGGTGAGCTGTGGTGAGTACCACCGCGGGGTCATGGTGGCTAGCATGGAAGTCCTCACCGGAATAGCAGCAGGGAAGCTGTTGGCCATCTCAGCAAGAATGGGTTATGTCAAGGCACGGTGGCTTCTCCCACTTCTCCCGGAGAAGGTGTATTTTTCCTGTGGAATTTTTTTATTGCTATAGCCCTGTATTCAAAGCATCAATCGTTTATGCATTTAATTGTATAACATTTAAATTGAAGATTAATCCTGTAGTGCAATGTAAAAGGAATTAATTGGGGTCCTTGTTTCTTCAGCCGTTTTAGTGAAATTGAATTTAGAAAATGCTGTGGAAAATTGTTTTCAAGTCTATATATTTACTCAGTAGGATTTTAAAGGAGGTCATTTAATGGGCCATTCGTGCCCCTGTGAAGAAATGGACTGCATGATATTTGATTCCTGAGGCTTCAAAGGGTGAAATATTGAGTAGGCTCGGGAGATTTAGAATTTCTCTAGTTAGTATTGAGGCTAAGTATCCCCACAGGCTAAATGACCAGCATCTTTTCTTAAACTTATTACAGGAACTCCAGTAATGGAAAAAAACCAGGACAGGAGGGCATATGCCACATTATTTCATTTTTCCTTTTTAAAATTTAATTTCTTCTCTTCTCTTCTCTTCTCTTCTCTTCTCTTCTCTTCTCTTCTCTTCTCTTCTCTTCTCTTCTCTTCTCTTCTCTTCTCTTCTCTTCTCTTCTCT
>PVKA01028343.1:0-29503 GCA_004027165.1 Ctenomys sociabilis
AAGTATAAAAATGAAGTATACATCGTGAGCCCATAATATTAAGCTGAGCTGTAAATGGATATGGTCGACAATTTCTTTGAATAACTCCCTATGGTTGCAGAATGCTGGACTGTGTTGGACTGTGGTGTCGAGTTCAAGCACCTAAGGTAGTTGAATGTCAACGGAGTGCCCACTTTTGACAGGTGTAGACAAAGGAAGGATTGTAGAAAGAAAAAATCATCCTGTGTGTGTATAGACAGTACAGTTGGGATAGATAACGCTGTGCTTCTACATAATTCTATGAGAGGCAAGATCTGCACTATTGGTGGTGGGACAGGATATTATGTTGGCTTTTAGTGCTATGGTCATCCACTAGGTAAATCATTATTGAATCTTTGATATAATTCAGCTATATAAAACCCTGTAAATATAATATCATGTATGCACCTTGTACAATAGCAAAACGTTATGAAAACAGTTTGCAATGTATTATTTCATCGACTCTGTATGGTTATGGTGTTTTGAAACTGTCTGATTGACATTTGTATTTCAATAAAATAAAAATAAATGGAAAAAAAAATACCATAAACTTATGGCATTAAATAACAACCTCCTAAACAAAGAGTGGGTCACAGATAAAATTAAAGAAGAAATTAAACAATATTTACAATGAAATGAAAATGTAGATACTACTTAACAGAACCTGTGGGAAACCAACAGCCAACATCATACTTAATGGACAAAAACTGAAAGCCTTCACTTTAAAATAGGGAATAAGACTAGGATGTCCAGTGGAACCCATCCTATTCAATATATAAACATTAGCCAGAGCAAATAAAAAGATTAGAAAAGAAAAAGTGAAACTATCATTATTTGCAGATGACATGATACGGCACAAGGAAAACCACAACATAAGAATACAGCTCAGTGGCATAAGTGCCTGCCTAAAATAAAAATAAAAAAACAGAGAAGACCCCAAGAACTCCCCCAAGAAACTTGTAGATTTAATAACAAAATTCAGTTGCATGACAGGATACAAAAGGCAACAGTAAAAAATCAATAGCATTTTTTTTTGGGCGGAACTGGGGATTGAACTCAAGCCCTTATACTTGCCAGACAAGTGCTTATTCTACTGAGCCATCTCCCCAGCCCTCTAATTAATAGCATTATATACAAACAATGAATATGCCAAGAAAGAAATTAGGGAAACCATGCCCTTTGAAATAACATCCAAAAAATGAAACACTTAGGAAACAATGTCACAAAGGAAGTAAAAACTTACACAGTGAAAGTTACAGTTCTCTGAGAAAAGAGATCAAAGAGAATTTCAGAAAATGGAAAGGTATTCCTTGCTTCTGGATAGGAAGAACCACCATTGTGAAAATGGCCATGCTCCCAAAACCATGATACAGATTAAATACAATCTTGATGAAAATACCATTAGTATACCTCCTAGATCTAGAGAAAATATGCTGAACTTTCATCTGGAAGCAGAAGAGATATAGAATATCAAAAGTAATCCAGGGAAACAAAGGTAAGGCAGAGGACATCACAATCCCTAACTTCAAATTATACGAAAAAAATACTATGATAGGGGCCATGGAGATAGCTTAGCTGTTTACATGCCTGCCTGGCAAGTGTAAGGTTCTAAGTTTGATTCTCAATACCTCAAAAATAAATAAATAAAGCAAGCTACTATGATAAAAATCAGCACAGTATTGATATAGAAACAGTTCTGAAGATCAAATAGAAAGGATTAAAAGACACAATTACAAACATACTCAATCACCTTATCTTTGACAAAGGGTCAAGCATGTTCCTTGGAAGAAAGATAGCATCTTTAACAAATGATACTGGAAAAAAATCTGGCTTTCCACACACTGAAGGCTAAAATTAGACCCATGGCTATCACCATACACTAAAATACTGTCAAGGAGCCAGGGTGATGGCTCAGTAGAATAAGAGCTTTCCTGGCAAGTGCAAGGGCCTGACTTCAATGCCCAATTCCACCAAAAATAAATAAATATATAAATAAATAAATAAACAAACTGAAAATGGAATAACTATTTAAGTATTAAAACACAAATGCTAAATTTTCTGGAGGAAAATGTAGGTAGAAATTTTGAAGACATAGGAGTAGAGTTCATGAAAAAGCCAAACTTCTTGAGTAATACTTCAAAGAATCAATAGCTGGGATGTCATCTTTTTGAAAAGTTTGTGAACATCAAGAGAAATCATGATCCGTGCCAGCCCAGCCCACACTGCAACTCCAAGGAGCCCCTGCCCCCAGGCCCACCAAGTAAGTGAGAGCTTCTGGGACTCTCTTAGCCCCAATTCACCCAAGCCCAGCCCGGTGAGTGTGTGGAAGAACTTTCGGCTTTCCCCTGCTCCTCGGCTACGAGCACACTCCAGAACCCCACCTGCAAGACCTCCATGCCAGCTAGAACTTCTGGGATTCTCTCACCTGATCCACCCCCACCCACCCCACCCTGCAACTCCCTGGAGCCCCCAACTCCTCAGAGCAAGGGACAAGTCTTGTGACTTTTCCAGGCTATGGCATCACTGCCCAAGAAGCCGGAATGATTTCAGGCAATTCAGTACTTACATGGCTCAGTTCCAGTTGGCTCTATGGATCAATATGATTTATTGACTTGTACTAATTGTCACCAATAAAGCAGTCTTTAACAAAAAAAAAAAAAAAAAAAAAAAAAAAAAAAAAAAAAAAAAAAAAAAAAAAAAAAAAAAAAAAAAAAAAAAAAAAAAAAAAAAAAAAAAAAAAAAAAAAAAAATTTTAAAAAAAAAAAAAAAAAAAAAAAAAAAGAGTCAGAAGCAAAGAAACAACAGCAGAAAGGTATACAGGAACTCAGACAAGAATTAAAGACTGAAATAAAAAAAGAAATTTTTGAATACATAGCATCTAATGAATCAAATCCAGAAATATATGGGGGAAACCCAATGCTCATTTAGAACAAATGCACAGAACCCTACTTCAGCTGAAATATATGAATTAACAGCAGTACAAGCAAAGAAACAACAGCAGAAAGATAAAGAGGAAATCAGAGCAGAAATAATTTCTGAAATAAAAAAAAGAAATCTTTGAAATCATAGCATCTGAAGTAGAGAATCAAATATGGAATTATATGGAGGAAACCCAATTTGGAAAAAAAAAAAAAACTCTGCAGTAAAAGAATTAATAGCTACCTCTAAAGAAGACATTTAAAAAAAATAGAGGAGATTGGAAATACAATGGATTCCTTGAATGACTAATAAAAGAAAAAAATACATCACATGAAGCAGAGTCAAAGAGACATGGAAGAACTTAAAATCTCGATCATGAGTCTACAAAAATGTTTGAGTGAAAGAGAAAACAACGTTTCAGATCTTGAAGATGCTTGTGCAGCAGGGAAAAGGCTGAGAAAGGATCTCTGAAAAACAAGGATACAGGAAAAAATAATCCATCACTTGCAAGATGATTCCAAGAAGAATAATGTGAGATTAATAGGTATCAATGAGAAAGGAGTCAATATAAATGATATAAAAAGAATATGGGCAGAAGTAATAGCTGAAAATCTGCCAAATATGAGGAAGCAATATAGCATTCAGTTAACTGAAACATACACAATGCCAAATAACTTCAACCCCACAAAAAAACACACTGAGATATATAATTGTCAAGATCCCAGAAATCCAACACAAAAATAATATACTCAAAGCCACTGGAGAAAAGAAGCAGATCACATTCAAAGGAAAATCCATCAGAATTACAGCCAACTTCTCTTCACAAACCATGAAGGCAAGGTGAGCATGGAGCAGAGTTCTTCAAGTCCTACACGAAAACAAATTCCAGCCCAGACTACTATACCCTGCAAAACTCTCTTTCAAGTTTGATGGAGAAGTGAAATACTTCCATGACAAAGAACATCTAAAGAATTTCATGATGACAAAGCTATCCCTACACAAGCTACTGAAAGAGGTTCTAGAGAGAGACCACAACGACCAGAACTCCATGAATGAGAACAGAAGGAACCCACGAAATAGTACAAACAATTAAACACAGGACAAAAAAGAGTAAATAAAATGACAATCATAAGTCAACACGTTTCAATTATAACCATCAATGTAAATGCACTCAATTCAACAATTCAAAGAAACAGACTGGCACAATGGATTAGGAAACAAAACCTAATAATATGCTGTATGCAAGAAACACACGTAACTCAAAAAGATATTCATAGGTTTAAAGTCAAAGAATGGAAAACAATACTGCATGCCTCAGAACCTCAGAAAAAAGCAGGAGTAGCAATTCTGTTCTCAGACAGTCTCAGCTTCAAACCAAGAAGGATGAAATGAAATAAAGAAGGACACTGTATATTAGTTAGGGAAAAAATTCAAGAAGAAGAGGTAACATTCATAAATATCTATGGACCAAACACAGGAGCACCCAACTATATAAGTCAAATCTTAATGGACATGAAAAGTCTAATATCCAATACAACAATCTTAACAGGAGACATTAACACCCCTTTATTTCAAAAAGATAGATCAACCAGACAAAAAATTAACGAAGAAGTCGTAGAACTGAACCAGAGCTTGGAACAAAAGGACCTAGTGGACATACGCTGAGAGTTCCAGCAAACCACAGCTGAATACACATTTTTTTCAGCTGCAAATGGGTTATTTTCTAAAATAGACCACATATTAGTCCATAGGTCATGCTTAAATATATTCAGGAAAACACAAATTATCCCATATTGTCTAAGCACAGTGCAATGAAACTCGAAATAAACGACAAAAGAAACCAGAAAAACCCACTAAATACATGGAAATTAAACAAAACCCTACTCAGCAATCAATGCATCACAGAAGAAACTCAACAAGAAATTCAACAGTATCTACAATCCAATGAAAATTCAACCAAAATTATTGGAATTCATGGGATGCCATGAAAGCAGTTCTCAGAGGGAAAATCATAGCTATGAATTCACACATTAGGAAAACAGAACGGAAAAAAATAAACACCCTAATGTTGCACCTCTGACATCTAGAAAAGGAAGAACAAACCAAACCCAGAGCTGAAAGACGGGAAAAAAATCATAAAGATTAGAGCAGAAATTAATGCAATTGAGATAGAGAAAATAGTTCAAAGAATCATCGAATCAAAAATCTCACTCTTTGACAGACTAAATAAAATCTATAATCCCCTAGCTAACCTCATCAAAAAGAGCAAACAAAAAATTCAAATGCAAGCAATAAGGAATGAAAAGGGTGAAATCATCACAGACCCAGTGGAAATTCAGAAGATTATCAACAACTACTTCGAGAATCTTTACGCTCACAGAATTGAGGACACAAGAAATGGAGAGTTTCCTCGAGAGGTACAAATTACCAAAACTGAATCAAGAAGATATAACAACTCTCAATAACCCAATAACAGCCAATGGGATATGAAATGAAATAAAAAGCTTTCTGACAGAGAAAAGTTCAGGTCCTGATGGATTCACAACTGAATTCTACAAGAAATTTATAGAAGGTATAATCCCCACACTCCTCAAACTTTTCAATGAAATTGGAAAGGAAGCACTCCTCCCAAAATCATTTCTGGAGGCAAGTATTATACTGATTCCAAAACCAGGGAAAGATACAACTAAAAAAGAGAACTATAGGCCAATCTCCCTCATCAACATAGATGCATAAATCCTCAATAAAATCCTAGCAAATACAATACACCAAATCATCAAGATGATTATACACCATGACCAGGTAGGATTCATCCCAGGGATGCAGGATTGTTCAATATTCAAAAATCTATAAATGTAATACACTACATTGATAGACTGAAATTTAAAAACCACATGGTCATCTCAATTGATGCAGAGAAAGCTTTTGACAAAGTGCAACACTCATTCATGTTCAAAGTCCTACAAAAAAATGGAATAGATGGACTCTACCTTAACTTGATAAAAGCCATCAATAACAACCCAAAAGCTAATATAATCCTAAGTGGGGAAAAACTGAAATCTTTCACTCTTAGATCAGGTACAAAACAAGGATGTTCTCTATCACCCCTCCTATTCAATATAGTTTTGGAATTATTAGCAATAGACAATAGACAAGAGAGAGAAATAAAAGGAATAAGAAACGGTAAAGGAGAAGTTAAATTATCACTATTTGCAGATGACATGATACTTTACTTGGAAGACCCAAAAACTCCACCAAGAAGCTATAGAATTGATACACAAATTCAGTAGCACAGCACGATACAAAGTCAGTACTCAAAAGTCAATAGCATTCCTCTACTCAGATAACAAACACACTGAGAGAGCAATTAGAGAAACAATATCTTTTACAATAGCACAGCAGAAAATGAAATGCCTTGGAATTCCCTCAACCAAAGAAGTTAAAGATCTTTTCACAGAAAATTACTGTACTCTAAGAAAGAGATCATAGAGGATTTCATAAAATGGAAAGATATTGCCTTTTCCTGGATAGGAAGATCCAACATTGTGCAGATGGCTATACTCCCAAAACTGTTGTACAGATTTAACACAATCTCTATCAAACTGCCACCAACATACCTCCCAGACCTAGAGAAGTCATTCCTACAATTTATTTGTAAGCAGAAAAGACCCAGAATAGCAAAGGCAATCCTGACCAATAAAGACAAGGCAGGAGGCACTACTATTCCTGACTTGAAATTACACTACAAAGCTACTGTGATAAAATCAACATAGTACTGGCAACAAAATAGACCTGAGGATCATTGGAATAGATTAGAAGATGTAGAGGCCTCTACAACCACACTCAGCCACCTGATCTTCCACAAAGGGGTCAAACATGTTTACTTGAAGAAAGATAGGCACCTTAACAGATGGTGCTGGAAAAGCTGGCTTTCTGCAGGCCGACAACTAAAACTTGACCCAGTTCTAACATCATGCATTAAGCTAAAGTCAGAATAGTTTAAAGATCTAAACATTAAAACAGAAACACTCAATCTTCTGGATGAGAAAGTAGGAAGAACTCTTAAAGACATAGGGGTAGGCAAAGAGTTCATGAGCAAACATGTATTCACACAGGAAACACTTGAAAGAATTAACAACTGGCATCAACACTTCTTGATGAGTTTCTGCAAGGCAAAAGGAATGGTCAACAAAGTAAAAAGACCCACAAATTTTGAAAGTATCTTAACTAATAAACATTCAGATAAATATATACTCTCTAGAATTTATAAACAACTAAAATACAGTAGAGCCCTCAAATTTAAAGACCCAATCCAGAAATGGGCATCTGAGATGAATACACACTTCTCAGAGGATGAAATTAAAGAAGCAAATAAATATATGAAAAAATTCTTTATATCACTAGCCATCCATGAAATGCAAGTTAAAACCACACTGATACCCCATCTCACTCCAGAAAGAATGGCTATTATAAAGAAATCAACCAACAACAAATATTGGAGAGGCTATGGGGAAAAGACAACCCTTCTCCACTGCTGGTTGGAATGTAGACTGATGCAACCATTGTGGAGATCAGTGTGGAGACTCCTCATAAAACTAGGACTGCAAATCCCATTCAAGCCAGCTATCCTCCTACTGGGAATTTTCCCAGAGGAACTGAAAACATTGTGTCATAGTGATATATGTGTACCTATGTTTATAGCAGCACAATTTGTGATAGATAAATCTTGGAAACAACCAAGATGCCCATCACATGAGGTATGGTTCAAAAAGATGTAGTATTTTTATACAGTGGAGTATTACTCAGCTATAAAGACTGATAAACTTGAAGCATTTATATACATAATACTTGAACATATACTCATAAGTGAAATAAATCAGACACATATGTGAAAATATTGTATAATCTCCATAGTATAAGAAATCAAAAGAAGAAATACAAATAGAAAGGTAAACCTACAACTAAAAAGAATTTAGTCAGATAGGGTAAGCTGAACTGCATATGTTGCAGGGTAATAGTCACCTTCTCTTCTGGATGGTTAACAACCTAAGTTTCAATCAAAAATTGGAGAAATGGAAGGCCTGCAAGGTCAGCCAGCATTTTGACCCTAGCCTTTCAAGGTCAGTGAAGACTTGGGACATAGGAGAACCTGTACTTAACATTATGGAACTCACTTGTACCCCAAATTTTCTGATCAAGGAGACTATGGAGCCACAGAGGAATGTGATCGATAATCTATAGTATGCCTAAGGAGAGTCATATAGAGAGAAAAGCTTCTCTCAGGATTTCACAGAGAGCAAACTGGTCAAGCAATGGCCATGACTCATCCACATGGCTGACACTGACAAAGGATCTACAGAGTGAGGTACAGGGTTACAAGATAAATCCTGAGGAGACTTGACTGACTTCATCAGATACAAAAGTTACATTTTTTGTTATATGGTCTTGCTTTATCTCAGTCTTAATCATCCAGCAGAAAAGTATAAAAACAAGGTATATAAAATAAGACAAAAACAGAAGAATGCAAAAAAATAATAATAATAAGGCCATAATAACAAGCTGAGCTGTAAATGGCTCTAGTCAACAACTTCTTTGGATAACCCACTACTATTGTGGTCTGCTGGACTGTGTTGGATTGTTTTGCTGAATTCAAGCTTCTACAATAATTGAATGGCAATAGAATAGCCATCTCTGTCAGGACTAAACAACAAAAAAAAGGAGATACAAAGGAAGAACCATTCTGTGTCTGTATAAATAGTACAGTTAGGGTAAATATGCAATACTTTGGTGTAATTCTGTGAGAGGAAAGTATTTTTAGTGTTTGGACAGGATATTCTGTCTGCTTCTCGTACTATGGATAACCACTAGGAAGATAACAATGTAAAAATTATTAATTATTGAAACTGTACTATAATTCATCTTTAAAAAAAGATAGGTATACAGCTTCATTCTCAATTCATCAATTGATTAGAGACATCTGCTCTAACAGTGTTTGCAAAGTGGATATCATTTATGCACCTTATATAACAAAAAATCACTATGAAAACATTATGCAATGTATCAATTATTGAATCTGTTCTACTAATTTGATTTGAAACTGTATCATTTCTATTTGTTCTTCAATAAATTTTTTTTAAAAAAGAGAAATCACCAATAGAGTAAAAAGAAAACACAAGAACTAGGAAAAAATTGTAACAAATTGTCCCTCTAGGAAACCCCGTCTAGAACAATGAATTTTAAAAAATAATGACCCCAAAATTTATATACCCAATCCAAAAATGGTCATCTGAGATGAATATGCATACACTTCTCAGATGAAGAAATATAAATGTCAAAAAATATTTTTAAAAATGTTCAGGGCCGGGGAGATAGCTCAGTAGAAAAAGCGCATGCCTGGCAAGCACAAGGACCTGAATTCAATCCCCAGTTCTGCCAAAAAAAATAAAAAATGTTCAACAGCATTGGTCATTTGAGAAATGCAAATTAAAACAACAGTGAGATTATATTTCACTCCTGAAAAGTTAGTATCATTAAGAAATCAACCAATTACAAATGCTGGAGGGACTATGGAGATATAAGATCCCTTCTCTACTGTTGGTGGGAGTGCAGACTGATACATTCACTATGAAAATTAGTGTGTAGATTCCTCAAAAAACTCAGATTATAGGTCTCATTCAACCCATATATTCTCCTCCTGTTTGTTTGTTTCTTTTTTCAGATGAAATGCAACCATCATACAACAGCAATTTATGTGCACCCAGCATAATTTGTCATAACTATATCTTGGTATCAACCCAAATGCCTATCAACTGAGCATCTGATAGATTAAAAAGATTTTATACAATAGAGTATTACTCATCTTAAAAAAAAGATGATCTCCAGGCTTTTATAGGTAAATGGATGCAGCTAGAAGCCATGTTCCTAAGTAAAAGAAATCAGACTCACACATGTAGATATAATATTGTCTCCCTAGTGTAAGGAATTGAGAGAGTGAATAAGATTCAAAGGGTACCATAGATACTATAAAAGAAAAAGAAACTGCTGAAAAGAAAAGAACAACTGAGAAAGGAAATCCAGCTTTATTTTTCTCCTTTCTTTTATCAGATCTGGAAACATCTGATCAGCTGTAATGAGAGTGATTCATGTGTCTAAGGTAATAACCTTTTCTGAAAAATTACTTGATTCCTGAGTATATATTAAAAATCTCCACAAATGTATTTCTGCAAAATTACTTATTGCTAGGAATATATTATAATTCTGACTTATATCGTAAGAAATTCATACAACTTCTGGGTGATGTGGAAATTTTCTACCCACCAATTTCATCCATCACCAAGTCTTTAAGGAATAGAAAGTAACACTTTTAAACCACCCATGAAATTCCAACTACATACTAGTCAATTATGTTTATTCTTTTACTAACTCCTTGGAGTTTTCCACTGTTTTTTTTTTTTAATTTTAATTTATTTATTTATATTTTAACTTGAAGAGTGAGAAATAGACGCAAAAACAAAGAGAACAAATGATATAAACAGGATAACATACAACAATACATATGTTACAGTTTTTCACAACATAGATGGATATATATATATATATATATATATATATATATATATATAATAAAACAATCTAGCACAGATCAGCAGTCCACAATAGATGTGGGTTATTCACAGAATTTGTTGACTTGAGCCACTCACAGCTCATTATATTAATATAACTTTATTGTGTATACTTCTATTTTTATACTTTTCTGCTGGATGGTTAAGATTGAGTTAAAGCAAGACCTATACAACAAAAAATGTAACTTTTGTAACAGATAAGGTCAGTGAAGTGCCCTCAGGGTTTATCCTGTAACCCTGCACCGCTCTTTGTAGATAACTTGTCAGTGTCAGCCTTCTGGATGAGTCACGGCCATTGCTTGACCAACTTGCTCCCTGTGGAAGCCTGAGGAGGTTTCTATTGTTGAGCCAGGGTAAATTTCACTTGTGCTGTTTGTAATGCAGCAATATATGCTATGCTTTTAATATGGGTTGCACCTGCTCTTCAAGAGCGAGTGAGTTAAAAATCTTGGTCCCCAGTGTAGTAGTGCTGAAAGATGATGACATCCTGGTGAGAAGGACTAAAGTCTCCAGGAAAATGCTCTCAGAAATGGTCAAAGGAGGGACCCCGGAGCTCTTATGGAACCAAGTTGCTTTTTAAGAACAAGACTGATCTCAGAATCACTCTCTGGCCTCCTCTCTGGTGATATGATCTGGTCCTCTCACATGGGTTTCTGCTATCTGCCATGAGATTCTCTTCAGAGTCAGGATCTTGCACTATTCTGTTGAATCTCCAGAGCTGTGATCTAAATTAACATCTTTTCTTCAGAAAGTTAACCTGCCTCCTGTTTCAGGTATTTCAGTACAGTAGAAAACAATAACAACAACAACAAAAAACTAATGAGGAAAGAATGAAAAACATGCAAGTATATACACAGGATGGCTGAGATGATAGTGCTCACAATTTCCATCAGTTATCTTTTACATGTTTAGAATTTTCACCTTAAATTTCACCAATTCTTAAGAGCTTAGAATTTTCAGCTCTGCATGCTGCTATCTGCAATCTAAGCAACTACATCAAGGACAGCAATGTGTAATATAAAACCCTTGGTTGAGACTGGGCATGGTGGCATGTACCTGTCATCCCAGCTCTTGGGAGGCTGTAAACAGCCAGATCACTACAAGTCTGATCTAGTACTGAGACCTTGAACATACTGCAGACCCTTCCCTAAAATAAAAATTAAAAAAAAAAAAAAACATGTTTGAATGCCTCTCATCTTGGTCTTTTAAATGTGTACAGTTCCTAATGTTTTAGCAATTATTATATTCTATTTAAAATAAATTAAAACAGGGCTGGGGAGATAGCTTGGTGGTCTAAGCACCTGACTGGAAAGTGCAAGGACCCAGGTTCAATCCCAGGTACCACACGACATGCTGGCTCCAGTATGCTAGGCCAGCCTCTCTCTGTAGTAAGACCCTGTACCAATTAAATAAATAAATGAATGAATGAATGAATAAAAATTTAAAAATAAAAAATAAAACAAAAAAGACAAGAAAAACTAATTTAAGATATTTTGAAAGCAAATGCCAATATTCAATTATTTTCCTATCTTATATAATTATATCTGTTAATCTGAACAACAGATTTGATGACAAAAATAAATAATATAACAATGATTGTTAACTAGCTACTCCTGTTTTGAAAATCTGTAACATACGCATTGTTGTATATTACCCTGTTTCTGTCTTTTTCTCTATTTGTTTTTGCTTTTGTTTTAATATTCAAAATAAAATGAAATAAGTTATAAAAAAAATAAAAATGAATGTACCTAAAAATATTTTTACACAGGATTTGGGGGATTTCTTGATGTATCCCTTGGGATATCATTAAGAGTAAAAATTGCTGTGGGGCTTTATTCTTGTTATTGTGTTTATCTTCCTTATTTTTCAGATGTCAGTGAAAACATACTGATGACAAAGCTTCCCTTAGGCCTTTGTACTTCTACAGTGATGTTCCCACTGAGTTCAACAACTCCTGATGAATCACTGTAAGGTAGTTCGTTGTGTAAGTTCCTGTAATGTATAAAGGCTATAAAGAATTTTCAATATCTTTTGAACATTCATAGTAGCTTGTGTAAGATAGGCAAATGGCATCTTAAGGAATACAGAAAAAAGCTCTAATGCATGATGAACAGATGCAAAAGAAAAGCATAGTAGATAACAGAAAAAGATAAAAATTGATAAAGGTTCTATTTCCTATAAAGTTTGAATCCAGTCTAATCTTTTTCAACTTTGTCATAGTTATTTTTCTCATGGCTGAGACAAAATACTTGATGCCCAAAGTTAAGGGAAGAAATGTTTATCTGGTCATAGTCTGTAGAGGTTTCAGCCCACAGTCGGCTGGTCCCCAGTCAGGATGGCATGGCAGACAAGAATCACGGAGGAGAAACAGTTCATGCTGGAAAGAGACAGCAAAGCAACAAGGGAGGACCACAGCACTTTCTTTCCCTTACATCTTATCCTAGCTACTTAAACCAGGTAGTGCTCACACCCTTAATCCTAGCACCTTTGATCCTACACCTGCACCATGAACCAACTCCAGCATCCCACACTCTAAATGAAGCTGCCTCTGAAAAACTCCACCTATGATCACATGAGGCTTTGAGAGAACATATAAAGTCAAACTGTAATAGGCTTGGATTAGAATACAATACTAACTTCTATTTTAGGAGATTGGGATAATCAGAAATTATGATAATACTGAGTTACTGAAAGTCACTTGAAAAGCCTGTACTTGGGTATTAGACTTGCATTGTGCCCAGTTCCGACCACTAACAGCTTACCTAACAAGAAATTTTGTCATATGTGAGTTTATGACTATTCCAATGTACAGGGATACTTACATGGAGCTCCTGAGCAGTTTTTCCCTTACATCATCTTTGATGTTTCCAAAATAAATAAATAAAACTCTCTTGTGTTGGGAATCTCTGAGGACACATGTTCCACACATCCACATTTCTTTTCTGTTCAACCTTACTAGAGAAGTACAGTAGCTTATCTCTACAGATACCCCTGCTATTAGGCATATTTCCCAGCTTCCACACCCTTCAGATCCCATCCTCCTGACCAAGGCATGGCTATGCAACTTGCCACAGAACATGCTAGTGTGACACTGTTTGATTTCCAAGACTAGGTCATAATATATTATGTAGCTTCTACCTGTTCTTGGAATAATGGCTCTGGCTAAGGTCCTGTTTGAAACACAGTTTATCTATTGTCAAAATCATAAGCTACAAGAGAAGACTTCACTAGGATAAGGACAAATGCAACTCAGAATTAAGAGACTTAGTTCTCCTTGTGGAATGTAAAGGACGAGATTTCTCTCCTTTTCTTATAACATTTACTTTAGGAAATTTGTAATTGTAAGTACTGTCTGTGCTGTTGAACTTTATACAAGTCCTTTTGAAAACCAAATCTGCTTTACTACCCAGAAATGCCTTTAGGTCCTGGAGGCCATTTCTTTGGGTTGTAAAACAGTGTCAGGAGATTTAGCACCAGTCTCCCAATGTCCCTCCACCGCAGCCTAACTTCTCTGATAGCTCTCCTCAAGTTGTAAAACTTTCTCCAGTCCTAAAGACATAAGAAGTTTGGTTGGAGGTGAGGTCAGAGATGGCAGCTGGAGTGATGGCCTGCCATGGAAGGAGAGATGGTGGACGAGCCAGGGAATCCTCAGATGCCAGCACTCCAGCCAAAGCCTGGCCATGATTACACGAAATGCACTAAGCCACAAGTGCCTCTCTGAGCCCAGTCAATCACAGAACCATGAGAGACAACGAATTGTTTTAAGTCACTAAGCTTGGGGAATAGTTTATGGGACATCAAGATATAAGCAAAACAAGTGACTTCTGTTTTGCCACCAAGAACTCTGACTTATGTTACCACTCCTCTGTGTGGTGAGTGTCCTGAAAAGTGAATTTCTATCCCTAAATCCCTTCTTGTAGCTTTATTTTTCTCCCACAAAGTAGCTGTGCAACTTAGTTTTTTTTGGCACAGCAGAGACACGAAAGAAATAAAGGTCTTGGGCACTATGCTAGGGAACTGTGTGTGGGTCGGGGCTATGGAGCAGGTTCAAAAGAGGCCCCTGAAGCCGAAAGGTGTCACAGAGCTCAGCAAGAATAGAGGAAGAAGACGAAGCAGAAAAAGGAGGAGGAGAAAAAGAAGGAGGAGGAGGAAGATGAGGAAGAGGACAAGACCAAGGCGAAGCTCCTGGAGATGATGGAGATGGGCAAGAAGAACAAGGAAGAGAAACAGCGCAGCCTGGCCAAGTGGATGGTGGTGCAGATAGCCTTTGGGAAGATGTAGGAGAAGCAGCAAATGGAGCGGATCCTGAAGAAAGCATCCAGAACCCACAAGCAGTATGTGGAGGACTTCAGCAAGTACCTGGACACTCTCTCCGAGCACTACAACATTCCCAAAGTCAGCTGGACCAAGGAGGCCAGGCAAAGTCTTCTGGAAACTTCTCCTACCCTGCCCTTCATCAGCCGGCACCTTTGGAAACCATCTCGTCATCCTGGAACCTGATTAAAATCACACTGTGACTGTCCCTTTACTCCATGTCAATTTTCTCAGCATGGAAAGGCACAGCCTAGTTAGGTTGGATTGGGGAGCTGAGGGTTTCCCCGAGGCTGAGGTCATTCCAGGGTGACTGCCTCAGAAAAGTGCTGGCACTGGGTTACAGTGCCCAGGGGATGGGCTCCTGGGGGTGAGGAGCCAGTGCCACTGCACCGAGAGCACCCTCCAGTAGGTGCTCCACGCTCAGGCTGCAGCCTCTGCTCCCTGGCCAGCCTGCCCACAAGGCCAGGGCAGACGTCGCCTCGTCTGCCACCCTTCAGCCAGCACAGTCCCAGCACCCACATCTTCCGCGGGGCCCTGCTGCCCGTCACAGCTCTTAGGGACGGAAGCAGGCACAGCTTGAGGCCTGGGGCACGGGGACCTCTGCAGACCGCACCACCTGCACTATGGTTAGCACAGACACCAGGAGGAAAAAGGAACCAAGAGCCATGGCTGGGCTGCCCCAGGTAAGGTGCAGAGTAAAGCAAAACCTGTCAGTGATGCGCGTCTCCTCCTTCCAACTCCTCGACCGTCCCGGGAGTGCTGCCTTTCGAATATTGCGCAGGCGCGCACACGTGTCATGCGGTGGTCTGCAGTTAAACACTGTAAAGTCTAAGCTGCCAGCTCTTGTCCGGATCCATGGCACCAGAAGTGGCCTGAATTTCAGGTCTCCTGGGGCTTGGGATATTTGGGCATGCATAACTAGGTGTCAGAAGAAGGGACCCAGGTTTAGACTGTTCACTCCTGTCTGACACGTGCCTGTCTACACAGCCTTCAAGTAGTTTTGCAGGATATTTTTATTAGTAGATTCTGTGGTGTATAATAAAAATACATTCATTGTGCTGAATTGGGACATTTAAAAAGAAAAAGAAAGAAAAGTCTTTTTTGAGGACACAGGAACACAAGAAGATGGCAGCGGGGTCCTCTGACCTGAGACAAAGGGGACCTGGAGTTATATGGACTTTTCCTAGGAGCAGAGTTAGCGGGTGGGGGGTTCAGTGATGTGTAAGGAAGGATAAGAGGAAGTTGTATTAATGGCAGAGGGGAGAAGTCTGGGGGAGGAGAAGTGATTGGAAAGATAAGCTGTTACTTTTGACCTTCAACAGTGGTAGAACACTGTAATGGTTGAGCAGTTCATATTAAAGCCAGTACCTATCATGACTAACAACCATGTATGTGGAACTACACAGAGACTGCAGCTGTGGGAAAAGATAAGATTGTATGCTTCTACCTACAGTCCATTACAGGGAATATAAGAAAACACCTAAAAGGGAAACTGAATATCTATAAGTTTTAAGGTTAGGGGTGTAATTTCTCAAAAAAAAAAAAAAAAAATCTAGGTAAAATGCTTGTAGGGGAAATCAGTGCACACTGGTATGCAGAGCTGCCATCAGGGACTACAGGGCAATCTTAGCCCTACCTTAGACGTTTATTGCCCTTTCTTGCCTTCCAGGAACAAGTTATTTTCAGTAATGGAGACTCCGTTGTTTGACTCAGGCAATTCAATGTCTCCCTCAGGTTACTTCTCAGACCAGTCCTGACAGTAGCACCTGGGGAGGGCTGTAGACCATGCCACACAATGCCACACTGTAACATCCACGGGTGGACAGGAAGCCACTGCTCTACTGCACCATACTACTGTAGGCAGCTAAGGTAAGGAGAAACATTCTATGTAGTCGGATAGGGACAGTCCTTCGAGGGGCCAGTGTGGAAGACAAGACACCTTAAAACTGGGAGAGACGGGCACTTCTCCTGGGGCCCAGACCTCAAGACAAAAAGTGAAACAAAAGCACCCACGTGCCTCCCTAGGCATGGACATCAGGGATTGATACTCTAAATAGGTACCAATCACCTTGGAAAAACCAGGAAGAGTCACTAATCTAACCCTAACCCTTTACAGGAAGAGCCCCTGCTCTCTTTTTTTGTTTCTTTCTCAGCCCACCCTGAGGGTGGGGCTGGTAAGGCCTGTGGTGCTAGGGATCTAACTGTGGTCCCTGTGTGCCTGCCTAAGCTTAACTAAGCAGGCGCTTTAGACGACTGAGCTGTCTCACGAGCCCAAAGCGTCCCTGTTCTGTATTCATGCCTGCATGCCACATAACTCGCTTTCCCATTTGATCCTGTTTTAATGGATTTTACCTAAGCTAGTGTACTTGCAATCTTAAGCATAGCTCTGTTCCATGCCCACATAGTGATTTCTCATTTTCCCTACCTTGGACCCACGCCACCTCATGATTTTGCTCTACAAAATCCCTAAAGAAGACAGAGTCCTTCAAAAACCACTTGAGTCCCCTTCTGTCTCTCTTTCAAAGAGCTTTCTTTCTCTCAATAAATGTATTCTGCCCTTAACCTCCATTTTTCCGAAAATTCATTCTTCAAATTTTAGAGAATGTGGACTTATATCAGCTGCTTAGCAGGTTGGGAGTTTCTCTCCCCTATACCAATTCCACTCCTCTGCAGGGTACGTAGCTCACAGCAATCCTAAACCCAAGGTCCAAATGGGGAAGGGGAAATCAAGTTATATCATATACAGAGGGACAGAGAAATAGCTCAGTAGAATAAGCACTTACCTGGCAAGCAAAAGGTCCTGAGTTCAATCCCCAGTACCACAAAAAAAGTAAATTAAATTAAAATTTAAAAAAAATGTACAGGTAAAAATTCTCTATGATAAATATGATCACTATGTATATCTAAAATGCACCAATAAAATCTGATCAAAGAGAAAAAAAATAAAGATAATTTATTTGAAGATGGGGAAGGAGGAAAAGAAATATTACAGAAAGTTACTTGGGACAAATAGGGAGAAACCAAAAGTGAATTACTGGTAGATTTCTTGTCTGCAGCTCCTTCACTGAGATCCTCTCTTCTGCAGGCTCATGGAATCTGATAGGCTCCCTGGCTTCACTTGCATCCTAAGCTTGGCCCTGTGCCCTTTCCTTCGCTCATTCTGGGGGTTATGAGTAACAGTGAGGCCTTTATGAGCAAGCAATTAGGCTAATGGATCACGGAGAGGAGAAATGTGGGCTTCCTATGTCGGTCATGCCACGTAGGAATTTCTGGGTCTGGAGTACTTTGGCTTTGCCCTCCTTATATGAGTTTAGTTGCTCTTGTCTTTCTAATTCGCTGGCACATGGCTACCTTTGTTCCTCTAATGGCTGGAGTCTGGCTGCAGAGATTAAAACTGCCTTATGAATTTTTAATAAAGTTCAATGAAGCCTTTACCCTGTTTTCCCTGCATACCATAGCCCTTTTCCCTACAGCTACTAATACACTTGCCCGCTTAACTCTCTTTTTGGACAGATTGGGTTTAAATAAAATAAAAACAAATTGGATGCAATATATGTCCACCAAACTGAATTGAATATTTTTATCTAACAGCTACTTCTAAAGGAGCATTTGCTTCTGTTTGCTTACACACTCCACAGATAATTTCCCTACAGATTACAGCCAATATGCATGAAATTATGCTGGAGGATGATGGAGATGGGGTCATATTTTCAAATAAATTTCAAGCTTTGCTCTTGATTGACAGAGTGGTTTGCTCTATGTTTACTTTATGTAATTCCATTTGGGTTTTTTGCTGTTAGTTTCCCACAAGTTTAATTATACTGTGATGGTACAACTAAAAGCTCTGCTATTTATTGACCTAGGAGCCTATTTCATAAACACCCAAGGACAGTGTAGAGACTGAAACAAAATGATTAAGTGCACACACCCTGGAAGAATGCAGGGACCCATTGGTCCTGTTTTCTGAAGCCATCACTCTATGGTAACAATGATCAGACTGTGTTTCTGCAGACAGATACTGCCCGCCACCATCTGACTCTTCTATTCCTCCTGACACATACTCAGAGGTTCAAAGACAAAAGCCATCCTGATGTAGTCTCCATGCTTTTTGCAGCACTGGCAAATGCCTTTTAGTGGCAATTTAAATTGAACTCTGGAAACTGCTTGCCTTAGCTACTCTGAATTCTTTATGTGCTTAGCCCCTAACAGAGTTGCTCAGAGGCTACTGGTTGGCAGCATCAAGTTCCTCTCCTCCTTTATACTCATTTTTAAAGGCCTCCCATAGAAGTATTATAGATCGGTAAGTTATTTAGCCACACTAAGCAGTCAGACAGGAATGGGCCCTCAAGAAGTCAGTGCAGAAAACAGCGGTGGCTGGAATCACACTTACTAAAGGCCCTGCCACAAGACAAAGAGAAACTACCAAACCCACAAATTCCCCCTAGGGATGAACAGCAGCGATTGATATTCTAAATGCGCATCAGTCTCCTTGGATGACCAAAATCTCCTCACCCTCACCCTCCCCTTCCAGGAAAGTCCCTGTCCATCCCATGTGTGCTAGCTACATGATTTATTTCCTTTTTTTTTTTTTTCTTTTTTTCTTTTTTGGTAACACCAGGGATCAAACTCAGGACCTTGTGCTTGCCAGGCAAGCATTTATTCCACTGAGCTATTTGCCCAGCCCCTTGTAATCTTATTGATTGGTTATAGTTCACACCTTAGAACCACCTCACATCATGGTTTTGATCTATAAAACTCCCTTGAAAAATGGGGTCCCTGGCCACCCATTCAAGACCTCTTCTGTCTCTCTTACAAGCTTTTCTTTTTCTCAATAAATACTTTTTACTTTAAACCTCTGTTGTTCTTAGAATTCATTCTTCAATGTTAGAGAACACAAATTCAGCACATCCGACATCAAGTCGGCTGGGAGTTACACGTCCCGTATCTTATTTCCAGGCCCTCTATCATCTGCATGTCATTTTGAGTTCCTACCAAGATAGGTGGACTTGGACAGAGATAAGAGTTTTCTTTTATTTCATAGAATCTGGATTGTGATTCACTTAAGCAATCAAAATTTTCATGATTTAAACTTTGTCTTTGTCAATTGCTTGGTGTTTTGCAAATTAATGCTAAATTGAGAATGTAGGAATGTTATGATGCTTCTTCAATGTGACTTTTTTTCTCATTACACTTGGAATCAATCACTGAATTTACTAGCATACTTTGTTTGACCTGATGATGACAGTTTGTGGTGCAGAAAACAGACCTAAGAAAAACTAGTGTTAGAACGCCCTCTAGTGCAATTTGACTTGAAATGCTGTAAAATGCTCTAGAAAATATACATGCCTAATTAATAAAAATCATGGGACCCTTCCAACAGTTCAAAGGTAGGTCAGTTGTCTGTTCTTAATATTTGGGAGACAATTTTTACCGAGAAAAACTTCCTTGTTCCTCCTTTATACCTGAGAAAATGTCAACCCTGTTTGGCCTCAGTTTCCTCTGGTCTGATCTTGTGCTAGTGAGGTGACAATCCCTTCTGATCTTTTCCTGCCACTTTACACTTTCCTTTTGAGGATCTATGTAAGATTAGAAAGCAAAAAAGTCCACACTGCACCCAACCTTTTCCTCCTGCCCAACAAATACAAACCTTTGAATTAAGCTCATAGAAAATGAATGTTTGCTAATGCTTAAGACAAGGAAATCATTTTAGGCGAGGAATACATATTCCATCTCTAGAAATCAGCCCATCCAAGAGAATACACATAAAAGCCACGAGATGGCTTAGTGGTCTACTCAAAGTCCTCCTTGGGAGACTGAACCTGAGACCCTGTGGAAAGAAGCAACTGCTGGGTAAAACCAGAGGGAGCTATTCCCCTGGCACAATACCTAATGGGCCAAAACACACTTAGCCTAAGGGAGACTCCAACCTTTTCTTCCCTCCCAGGTCTGGTTCTTGTAATTTCTGAGTGCATAGAAGAAGGAAATAGTTTGGTAATAGGTAGTGAACTTTGAAACTTTTAATACAAATGTATAAAATGCTATGTAGTGATTTGGGGAGGGTTTTTTTTTTCTCATTAAACTTTGTTTTAATGGGTCTCAAAATTTTATGACAGATTTTGGTCAAGTTGTTTCCATTAAAAAGTATTGATTTTAAAAACTAATAACTTAAAACCTGCCACACACACAACACACCCACACACACAAAAAAAAAAAAAAAGGTCCACAAAACATTCTCCTTTCCTTCTGAAGGTTTTACGATGCATTGTTATCATTAACTAGTCTTTCACTATTAAACTTAAATGGCCAATTAGGAGAAACAGTTCTGAGACCAGTCTTCCACCACTGATTAAGACTGGGGTGGCAGGTGGCAGGGATAATATTCATTTAACCTGCTGAACTTTCTGGGCAGACTTGGTGACCTTGCCAGCTCCAGCAGCCTCTTATCCACAGCTTTGATGACACCCACAGCAACTGTCTGTCTCATATCATGAACTGCAAAAGGACCCAGAGGTGGGAAATCAGAGAAGCTCTCAACACATGGGGGCTTGCCTGGAACCATGTCAACAATGACAATATTACCACATTTCAAAAACTTGGGCCCATCTTCCAGCTTCTTACCAGACTGCCGATCAATCTTTTCTTTCAGCTAAGCAAAACTGCAAGCAATGTGAGCTGTGTGACAGTCCAGGACAGGGGCATAGCCAGCACTGATCTGGCCGGGATGGCTCAGGATAACCTGAGCAGTGACACCACCTGCTTCCACTGGTGGGTCATTTTTGCTCTCACCAGCCACATTGCCACACCAGACATCTTTGACAGACATGTTATTGATGTTGAAGCCCACATTGTCCCCAGGAAGAGCTTCACTTAAAGCTTCATGGTGCATTTCAACAGACTTGGCTTCAGTTGTGACACTGACTGGACTGAAGGTGCCCACCATGCCAAGTTTAAGAACACCAGTCTCCATTCAGCCAACAGGGACAGTGCCAATACCACCAATTTTGTAGACATTCTGGAGGGATGAGGTCTTATTTATTTATTGGCAGAACTGGGAATTGAACTCAAGCCCTTGCACTTGCCAGTCAAGTGCTTATTCTACTGAGCCATCTCCCCAGCCCCTAGGGGAAAGTTTTAGACAGCTTAAATTTTTAGTTGTCTCTCATAAAACTTTAACAGTAGTCATTCTACCAACTCTCTAAGCATTCTTAGAGAAATTGCCACCCTTAAAGCACATGACAGGTTTCCCTAGGGCCTTCTGGTGAATTCCCATTGACCCCAAAGCCAATCAATACTGCCCAATCAGGCAGATGGATTCCTTTCTGGGAACCAATTTCTGGTTGAGGGGACCAATGGAAACTTAGAAGACAACTGAAGGGTAGTGACCATGGTTTCTATCTGGCAGATGCCCAAAGGTTCATCAGTGGAAGCTGAGTCCCAGCAGCTTGACTGGGTAACCAGCAGGAAAGCCTCACTTATCTATCATACTTTTTTCTCTCTGCTAGTAGGTTAGAAACTCCTGCCTAGTTCTCCCTCTTTCTGGGATTGAACTTTAGAACTACCTTGTCCTTAGTCTACCCCTTCCTCTCAAAAGCCAGGGTGAGGTGGCTTGGAATGACTATTGCCTTCCACAGAGTAAAGCAACTGCCATGGGAAATGGTTTACATTTGGGCCTTGCATATGCTAACTAGGAGTAAGGAAGAGATTTTAGTCAGCCTTTCCCTTCTTTCATGTTCATGTAGAAGACTGATAAATGTGCCGTTACTAACATGTGAATTGTTACTGTGAGGTGGTATATATTAAGTTTAACCTGTGAGTGTCAGAGGTGCAGAAACTTAGGAACAGACTTGAAAAGGCAGCGCCCTCTCCTGAGGCTAAGCAAGTTTGTCTAGGTGATTGAGTAGATAGCATACATGCCCCAGAGGCTGCTTCACCCTAGAGCTTGCTAGAAATTTTCTGAGCCATTTACTTGACTCTTTGTATCTCTGAAAGCAATCAGTTTCACAGACTGGAGTGTTGCCCTTTAGTCTATCTGCTCTGCTCTCTCAAATAATTGGGAAATGATGGTTTAGGTCTCTTGATTATTGGTTTGCAGCCAAGGCTTTGTTCCCTAAATATGACTGCTACGGCTAGAATCAGTTGCAGCTAGTACTTCTAGAAACATCTGCTAGAATTAGGAAGATGAGTTTCTAGGAAAGATAGGGTCATGGGCCAGTAAAAGATGACTAGTGTGACCTATCCCATATTCTGGTTCCTCTCTAGATGGCTGCCACCTGCTATAGAGTGGCTCACCTTGGGCACCCTTTGGTGATGTGAAAATCAATGAGAAATTAAAGGAAAGCCAATTCTCTCCTTCGTATTTCCACAACAGAGACTCTTACTGTTACTCTTTTGGAATGTATTCATAGACAGTGGAAAATGTTCCACCTTCACATATTGAAAAACATTGGTTTAATATTTTCTGTACCCATGCATGGCCTGCCTGCCCATAGAGCTAAAAATGAATGCAGAGAAAAATGTTGCTGATGATGCTATTTTACAACATGAATCATACATAATAAAGAGGGGAGAGGGCTGGGAGATAGCCCAGAGGCCTAAGTCCCTGCCTGGAAAATGCAAGGACTCAGGTTCAATCCCCAGTACTGCATGTCAGGGGGACCTGACTCCATTGCCCTGGGAAGCTGTTTCTTCCAGGGATTTTTGTAGACTAAAATCATGTGGTAAGGGAACTTTCCAGAATGCGCTGAGAGGTGAAGGAGCAGTGGTTGCTCAACCTGCACATGACTGTGCCCTCACACTCCCTCCTGCCTACCGCACTGTGGCCCAGCCCATTCACCACCTGTAGAAAATGATAAAAGAAATGAGTTACTATGGTGTTTTGGAGGTCAAACCCAATGTCACACAAGAAGACTAAAAAAGGCTTATAGGAAACAGGCTTTGAAGTACCATCCTGATAAGAATCCAAATGGAGGTAAAAAGTTTGAACAGATTTCTGAAACTTATGAAGCTCTCTCTGATGGCAAGAAAAAGGAATTATATGACAAAGGAGGGGAATAGGCAATTAAGTAGAGTGGAGCAGGTGTCTTTTGGCTCCCCCATGGATATCTTTGACACATTTTTCAGAGAAGGAGGAAGGATGCAGAGAGAAAGGAGGTAGAAATATGCATTAGCTCCTCAACGATATTGGCTCTGCAAAAGAATGTGACTTGTGACAAAACGTGAGGGTCAAGGTGGTTAAAAAAAAAAAAAAAAAAAAAAAAAAAGAGCTGTGGAGTGCTGTCCCAACTGCTAAGGTACCGGAATGCAAATAAGAATTCACCAGATAGGACCTAGAATACTTCAGCAAATTTAGTCTTTGTGCATAGAGTGCCAGGGCCATGTAGAACACACCAGCCCTAAAGGCAGATGTAAAAGCTGCAACAGAAGAAAGATAGTTAAGGAAAATGAGATTCTAGACTTTCATTTTGACAAAGGCATGAAAGATGGTCAAAAGATAACGTTCCATGGTGAAGGAGACCAAGAACCGGGGCTGGAGCCAGGAGATATTATCATTCTGTTAGATCAAAGGCCCATACTGTTTTTACTTGACAAGGAGAAGACCTTTCATATGTATGGATGTACAGCTAGTTGAAGCACTGTGTTGGTTCCAAAAGCCAATATCCACTCTTGACAACTGAACAATAGTCATCACCTCTTTTCCAGGTCAAATAGTCAGGTGTAAGGACATCAAGTGTGTGCTAAATGAATGCATGCCAATTTATCACAGACCCTAAGGAAAGGGTTGTCTAATCACCAAATTTAAGGTAAACTTTCCTGAAAATGGCTTTTCTTCTCCTGATAAACTCTTATTGCTAGAAAAACTCTTAGCTCAGAGGAAGGAAGTCAAAGTGACTGATGAAATGTATCAGGTAGAACTAGTGGACTTTGATCCAAATCAAGAAGGACACACCATTATAATGGAGAAGCCTATGAGGATGACGAACGTCATCCCAGAGGTGGTGTTCAGTGTCAGATCTCTTAATGGGGCTATTGAAAGTGCTCACTACTGGCCTGTAGTGTGCAGTAGTGAGTGAGCAAAGGACTCACTACTTGCTGCTGCTTTTGTTCCAATATTCAATTATAGTAGTGTTTTAAAAGTTAAATGAAGAATAAACACAAATGCAAGGGCCCCAACTTTGTCCTGTATGTATGACTTCCATGTGCAAGATGAATTTCATGCCTGCAAAAAGTACCTAACCCCTGGTGTCTGTTAGACCATGCCTTGAAGTTGGTTTAAGTTGAATACATGGACAAGCTTAGACTGAAATGCCAGACAAATGTGTTGACTTTAGTGTATGAACTTTCATTGTTGAGCTATGGATTAAAACTGTGTTTAACTGGCAAACAGAAAAAGGAAACAAAGGGACAACCTGCTTGGGCCCTCTTCCTGTCCCCCTCTTGGACAGGAGCTTTCTTTCCCCCAATAAATATATTCTGCTCATTAAAAAAAAAAAAAAAAGAAAAGAAAAAGGAAACACTTTGTGGAAGTGTTGGTCTGTTTATTGTTATTTATATTAAGTGGGATTTATTGTGATGCCTCTGCATTCTACTCCCTCAACTACTATTGGAGGTGGCATAAAACTTAATTTATCCTGTGATATCAGTGATAGAAATAATACCTTTATAAAGAAGGGGTTTATCATATGCTGCTTCTTAGGGGCCTGCATTTCTAGAATTGCAGTCCCTTCTGCTATGACATCTTATTAAATATATATATATATATATATATATATATATATATATATATATATATATATATAAAGTTCAGGACCAAATGGGGAAGTGAGTCACATAGCAAATGGGGACAAATATATATCAGGAGTTTAACCTGTAGCTGGCCAGTAGCAGTTGGATTAGTGACTCTTCCTGGCTTCCTCAAGGTG
The DNA here is from genome assembly GCA_004027165.1 of Ctenomys sociabilis. Taxonomy (NCBI): domain Eukaryota; kingdom Metazoa; phylum Chordata; class Mammalia; order Rodentia; family Ctenomyidae; genus Ctenomys; species Ctenomys sociabilis. The sequence continues at coordinate 25,793 of PVKA01028343.1, forward strand.
ATGATCAATCTCGAATGCTTGTCTTTAGGGAGGTAAGCATTTGTTCCATCTTTGGTCTCTAGGTCTGGCCCACAACAAGAGCATCTCTCCCTCTAATAGTGGGTTGTAACATATCTTGTCTATCTCCTTCAAGGGCCTAGCCCTCAAATTTACCTGAACAATATATATATATATATATATATATATATATATATATATATATATATATATATATATTGCTGGCCACATGTCAAATAGCTCATCTGATTAAAGCATCTGCAAGCAGGTGCAGGGCCAGGGATGGGGGTGAGGTTCAATCCCTGGGCCCACCATGCTGACCCCACCTCTGGGGCACACTGAGACGGCAATTGAGACTGGACATGGTGGTGTGCACCTATAATCCCAGCTCTTGGGAGGCTGTAAACAGGCAGATCACTATGAGTCTGATCTAATAGTGAGACACTGAACACCTTGTAGACTCTTCCCTAAAATACAAATATATATATATAACTGTGTGGACCACTCCTAGTTACATTGTCTTTCCCTTCTCTTTGGGCCATCATAAGCCATTGAGTCCTGACTTCAGAGCTGGATGTTATGGGTCTCTCAGAATAGGAGCATCAGCCAGATTGGAATTTGGAAAGCCCTTTATTACTGAACTCAGGGTGCCCCTCATCAGCTCTCAGCAGGAGAGGATTGAAAGGCAGCGGTAGCCCAGGAAGCAGGGGTTTTTATGGAACCACAATCAGTCTGACACAAAATAATGCTTTTAGAGTTAGTGTGACCACTATTTAAACTAAATTTCCTGGGGCTTTTGTTTTAGTTTCTGATTAATTTGCACCTGAGTACCTGCAGGCAGCCTTACACAGCCTGAGGTTACATGAAGTTAAAGCCCATTTAATTTCCTTTTTGAAGTCATCTCTGTATCTAACTTTGTTTACAGGAATTGGTGAGGTAGGAGTTTTATCCAGCAAACAGCAATAAACAGCCCTATTTACTAAACAACCTAGAACAGTGGTGAGTATACATTCATAACAGAAAACACAAGATTTACATTTATAGTCCAAAATTTGAGTTGACCCATTACGCTGAATAACTTTGAAATTAAAGTAAGGATGTTGTAGCCAACCAAGTTAGACAGAAATATTATAGGCAGTCAGACAGGGCTCGGCCCTCAAAGGAGATAGACAAGATACATTACAACTAACTGTAAGAGGGAAGGATGCTTTTGTTGTGGGCCAACTACTGCTGGCCAGCTACAGGTTAAACTCGTTATATATTTGTCCCCACTTGCCATGTGACTCGCTTCCTCATTTGGTCCTGGACTTAATCAAATTTACCTGAGCCTTGGTCGACCATAATTTTGTTCCACCTTATGCCCACCTAAGCGAGTTCCCATGTTCTTAGACCTTAGACCTGCCTCACTGTGGTTTTACTCTATTAAAAAAGTCCCTGGAAAAGATAGCTTCTGGGGGATAACCCACTTGGGACCCCTTCTGAACCTCTCTCAGACAGAAGCTTTCTTTCCCCCAATAAATTTTCTGCTCTTAATCTCTAGGGAGATGGCTCAGTGGAATAAGTGCTTCCCTGGCAAGTGCAAGGGACTGACTTCAATCCCCAGTTCTATCAAAAAAAAAAAACAAAAAACATAACCTCTATTTGTTCCTAAAAATCATTTTTCAGTTTTTTAGGACACAAACTCATTCCAGGTACCTCTCAGGTCTGGACAGAGTTTCATTTCCCCTATATCAAAGAGACTACACAGAAAGGTAATTTGCATATGTAATATAAGAAGGTGTTCCACAAGTATGTTACAGGTTTACTTTAATCAATTTGACTTAATGCTCCAGAGTAACTGTGATTTAATGGTAATAGTATAGCAAATTATGATGTATAATTTTACTTGTATGTTTAAAAAAGTCATATATTCACATGCTTATTCTGGGTATCAGAATCTAAAGTTCTATGGTTAAAATGTATGTCTTCTTTTTTTTTTTTCTGTCTTTTTGAGACAGGGTCTCACTATGCACTTCAGGCTGGCCTTAAGCTCACTTTGTAGCTCAGGCTTGAACTCACAACAATCCTCCTGCCTCAGCCTCCAGAGTGCTGGGATTACAGGCATGTGCCACCACGCCCAGCTGTATATCTTATTAACATACTGATTACAATAAAAGGGCCAGGGGGATGGCTCAGTGGAATTAGAGCTTCCCCAGCAAGCGCAAAGGCCTGAGTTCAATCCCTGGTTCTGAAAAAAAAAAAAAACCCAACTCTGATTGCAAGAAAAAGAAAACATGTGATGAGGTGGGTCTAAGGTGGTAGAGAACTTGGGAACTCAATGAGGTGGGCAAGAGGTGGGACAAAACTGGTCAATCAATGAGATTACAAGCACCACTGCTCAGGTAAAATTGATTAAATCCAGGAGCAAATGAGGAAGTCAATCAAGTGGCAAGCAAGCCTAAGTACAGTATGAGACAGGGTCTCTTCCTGTTGGGGGTTGGGTTAGTGACTCTTTTGGGCTCTTTCAAGGTGATTGATACCTATTTAGAATATCAATCCCTGATGCCTATCCCTAGGGAAGAAAGTGGATGCAATTGTTTACTCTTTTGTCAAGACACCTTGAAAGAACCCAAAAGAGTTTCCAGCCCAACCCCCAACAGGAAGAGACCCTGTCCTGAATTCAGGCCTACCTGGCTTCCTGCATACATCACACTGGCTCAAACCTAGAGAACCAGAAGCTGTGGTTTAGGGCTGGAGAGATTGCTCAGTGAATTAGTGCTTCTCTGGCAAGTGCAAGGGACTGAGTTCAATCCCTGGTTCCAGTCAAAAAAAACAATAAAAAGAAGAAACTGTGGTTAAGTGTAAGCAATATCTGAATACACTGTGAACCCATACAGGATTTAAAATTCTTACCCAAGAAAAAAAAAACCTTCAGATAAATGACCTAAGGGCCTTTTCCTAAACAGGGGCATAAGAATACTCAGAGTTGCTATAACAAATGTCTTGCTGGATATGTGGCCTACTCCCTGATTTGAGTATATCAGGACTTCCTTTATGGAAGAGATGGTTGAAATAAATTATAAGACTAGATTGATGAGATACAAAAGAGTTCAATGATTCATAGTTTAGCCCACTGTTATAGAGTAAATGTAAACTACATTCTTTTATTGTAGACAGCTGAGTTAGAAATATTCTAGGCAGTCAGGCAGGGGTAGGCCCATGAAAGACATAATACAGAAGACAAGATATCTTGCAACTCTGGGATGGATGGATGCTCCTGCCATGGGCCAGAACTAAAGACCAAAGATCAAACAAATGCTGACCTCTCTGAAGACTGGCATCCGAGATTGAGCTTCACCCTGAGGAGACCGAAGAATCATTAATCCAATTACTGCTGGATAGCTATCCCATAAAATCCTATTCTATATTCATGCCCACTTGCTACGTGATTTGCCTCCCTATTTGTTCTTGAACTTAATCAATCTTACCTGTGTTAGGTCCAAGATCAGGCGCGGAAGGAAGGACACCAAGAACCAAGGCCTTGTGGAAGTTCAGGATTTATTCCAGAGGCTGTGTCGACACAGGGCCACCAGGCAACTAGGCCACAGTGACCCCGAGCCTTAGATGACTTAGGATTATATAGCACTTTTGGCGGCAAAGCAGCAAGCAGGGTGACAGAAGCCAATCGCGTGTGTTAGCTGGGCTTACATTCGAACGGATAGGATGGCTCGTATT
>PVKA01028344.1:0-29465 GCA_004027165.1 Ctenomys sociabilis
AAAAAAAAAAAGCTAGAGCCGCTGTTAACACTCAAAATAGCAGTGCTCTGCACATAGTAGGTGCTCAGCTAGTGCTTATTGAATGAATTACAGTTAGGGGAGGAGAATAAATGGGACTATAATGAATGGAACAAACTGAAAATCAGGTAGAAAACCCATGTGTCACCAACAGCTACACACAGCAACTGAAGCAGCACTTGTCCTTTCATCGCCTCCTCTTCTCTCCTGGTGGCCAGAACCTTGGTGCATTCCTGCTTCTTCTCATCCTGCTCAAACCCTCTGAGCCACGTTGTGACTCGCTAAGCCACCTACTGCTCAGAGGGCAATGTGAGGGAGTCGCTATTTATCTTTGTTACTGCTGCAAGTGTCCAAGAAAAAACAGCTTCAAAGATCACGTCTGTTGGGATAACCTATTGATTTGTGTCACATTTCTCCCAATCCCCATTTTATTGTTGTTCAAGACAGGGTCAGGGTAGGTCAAAAATAACTCTTTCCAATGGAGGCAATGGACTGAGGAATTCTAACCGGAATTCTAAGTTCTTTAAAAGGTGTCATGGAAGACCAAGTTGTCCCACTGCCAAATCAGTGACTGTAGGAGCAAGGGTCCGAGGAAAATCTGGGTTTATAAGTTTAGAGAGAAAAGAAAATATCAACTGGGAAGTTAGAGGGGGTTACAAATTAGTATCAATATCTGTAATAAAATATGTAGGAGACTTTAAAAAATTAGTTTTTCGTAGTGATCAAACTGGTTTGCTGAGTACGGTCCAAGTTGAGTGGACTATTCCACAGCTGATGAAAGGGAAGGCACTTCCTATTTATCAAAGCTAGAACAATCGATTGCCAGATATTTCATGTGCAGCCAAGTTTGGCAGGCTGCCACCAAATAAAATCACTGTCTATTCTTGTCTTTGTTGGAACATAGCGGTGCACGTTCATGCATGTATTTGTCTGGGGTTATTTTTCCATGGTGGTAAGAAAAAGTGGTGGTGATAGAGATTATTTGATTTGAAAAGGCTTAAATACATTACAAAGAAAGTTGGCCAACTTAGGATGGGTAGGATCTTATTTAATTCTCATATCTTTATTTTATGTAAGGAAGATTTAACTCATAAGGATAGATAACCGGCTCAGGAGCAGATTCAAAGATGGCGCTGGGATTGAATATAGTTCTTGCTTTATGATAAAAATTTTCTCTGAGGGGTATGTTGCTTTCCAAAAGAGTAGAAAATATCACATGTACAAACTGAATACCCACAAAAATCTTATTTCTATGTACAAGTCAAGTTTGGCCGAGGGACTGTTTAAATCCCACTGTTTTATTAAAATATTTAATTGAGTAAATTTGAGGTTAAGAAAGGATATCATTGTAGGTTCAGAAATCTTTTTGTTCAACTGGGATTTCTGGGTAATGGCACTCATCCTCGTTAACTTGGTAGCATCTACTTCCCCTTTTTGGCTTTACCAATTGGGTGGGGAGACAGCATGAGCCCTCTCCCAGGAAACCACACCAGGTGCCATGGTTTGAAAGTGTCTCCCACGTTACATGTTCTGGAAACTTAATGCTCCTGGGCAGTACATATGTCGGGGCTATTTGGAGGTGGGGCTTTGGGAGGTGGTCAGGGTTCGGTAAGGTCATGGGATGGGGGCACTGATGAAGGCACAGAAGCAACAGAGCTGGACTGACGCACCCTTGTCTGGTGCCACGACATGTGACGACAGGCAAAGCCCCTCAGTAGTTGCTGACTGATTCATGTGTTATGCTCCTCCAGCCCCTAGAACCTATTCTCAATAGACTCCTATTCTTTGTTATGGCAACAAAGAGATACTGAAGCACCAAGAGATAGTCTATGGTGATCTGGGGTTAAAATCAAGTGCTCCGTGTCTCCCTCTTTCATCCTCACTCCCTTTCCTGGCGAGAGTCACTCCCTAAGACCCTGGGCATGGCTGATAACACGTTGGGGGTGAGGAAAGTGGTGGAAATACTCAGAACGCAATGTTTTCCAAAGAATCTCTGATCTTCCCTACAGTTCGAGGAAGAAAATTCACGATGGTCAAAAGGAGGAGAGGAGGTAGCAGGAGATAGGCTATTGCTTCATCTCAGGAGAAAATATTTAGTGGGAGGGATGGGGGGAAGGGAAGCCAAAGGGATTCACAAAGAACACAACATTATATCTGCATCCTTTTAAAAAAAATATTGTTTAATGTATTTGATGTACGGTCTCGCTGTGCAGCTCGGACTTGTGATCCTCCTGCTTTCAGCTTCCTCAGCACTGGGATTACAGGTGTGTGCCACCACACCCGACCCTGTGGCTGGCTCAGCAGCGCCCTGGGGGCCGCTACGGTGCTGGGGATGAAACCTCAGTCCCTGAGCTTGCCTAAGGAGGCGCTTTGGTGTGCTGAGCTATCTCACCGGCCCTATATCCACATCTTGAGTGGGGCCATGGGAGCGCCCGAGGGGCAGTTCCTAGAAATATGATTTAGGAGGAGCTGCCAGTTCCTGAGGCTGAGGGCAAGACCCTGTTCCCAGGTGCTTTGTAGCTCAGTGAGTGGCAACCGTGTCGTGGGCAGTCTGACCACGCCTCTGGAAAGCAGGGTGCCTGGGAATTGTGAGGTCCTCGGGAGGCAGAGGACGAACAGCCACGACAGCATGTCTTTGCATACCATGGAATGAAACCCACCAGAACAAACGATGCCTGACTCCCACCACTGCCAAGCCAGATAGTTTAGTGGCATAAGCACCTGCCTGGCAAGTACAAGGTCCTGGGTTCAGTCCCTGGTACTAATAAAAAAGAAAAGAAAGGAAACTAATTCTGAAGTAGAATCGCTTCCATAAAGTGGCCCTGCTCAGAGTCAATATGGGGACCTTCAGAGACCCCAGTTTACTTGTGTTGGCAGTAGGATGCACCAGGTTAAACCAGCGCTTAGTGGACCCAAACTTCCTGCCTCTCATCCGCCCGCTGGTCCCTTCCTACGAAGGTCCTGGAGCTGGGTTTCCAGTCCAGCCTTCTCCGCAGCCTGTGGGAGTGGCCCTGCGACCTTCTTCCATCCAGGATCCCCTGCTACAGGCACCGCTGCACCCCTGCCCTTCCTGGAGACCGGAGAGAGTGTGTTCACAGCCACGGGAAGCCCTGGAGCACCTGCCCATGGACAAAGCCCTTAGACTGATAAACGCAGGAACGAGGACAAAGGGGTGGAGGGCGGGGCCCTGACGGAGTAACAGAGTGCCGGCCGGGCGGCTGGGGTTGTGGACCCCAAGTTACTTTGTTTCATCAACTTCTAACTTTATTACTGAAAGGGAACTGAGAAAAACAAACCAACTGCCGTTAAAGATGGAAAATGATGTGCGTCTAACCCTGCTTTCCCTCCCCCTCGAGCTAATCCTTTCCCAGGGAAGAAATTAAATCCCCGGGAGCCTCTAAAGGCTGCTGGGGTGCAGACCCTGGTCAGACGCAGTGGGAGTTAACGGGGTGTTTATTTACAGGTTAAAGAGGCAAGCGAGGGTCTGGGGGACGCTGAGCCCAGCTAACGAGACGTCCCTCCCAGCGCCTTCGGGGCGATTACTCCCAAGCACCCAGCCATACCAAAATCAATAAACAATTTCAGCGCAGCCTAGGGAACTTTGCCACACTTAATAAAACTCTCCAGCTGCAGTTATGGCTTCATTTCACCTTAACGTCTTCTTTAACTGCCCCTTCTTTTCAAGATCAATTAGAGGTACATGCAAAGAGAATAAAGAAATTCGTAGGCACCGGTACCGTCCACCGACACAGGCACGGCGGACGCGAGCAGACAAGGTCGGGGCTGGATGCGCGGGCCCAGGACTTCCACTACAGGGTGAGCCACCGGGAGCAGTCTGGGGACAGGGACGGGAGAGCGGCTGGGAGTGGGGGAGGGAGAGGGCAGGGAGGGCCTGGCCCGCGGTTTCTGAGTTCTGGGGAAAGACACCCGTGCTATACCTAGGGGTTTATTTTATTTTATTTTATTTATTTTTTTATTTTATTGAAGTACAAATATCAATGAGACAGTTTTAAGACACCTTAACAGGACGGATTCGACAAATTAATACATTGTAAACTGTTTTCATAATGTTTTGGTATACAAGGTACATACATAATACTATACTTACATTATTATAGCAGATGTCTCTTATCAGTAAATTAAGAGTGTAGCTGTTTATGTATCTTACTTTTTATACCTGAATTATATCAAAGATTCAATAATTAATACTTTCTACCTTGATATTTTCCTAGTGGTTGTCTATAGTACTAGAGGCCGACATAATATCCTGTCCAACCACCATTAGTGCAAATCTTGCCTCTCATAGAATTATGTAGAAGCACGGCGTTATCTATCCCAACTGTACTGTCCATACACACACCTCATGATTCTTCCTTTCTATATCCCTTCCTTTGTCTACACCTGTCAAACATGGGCACTCCATTGTCATTCAACTAACTTAGGTGCTTGAACTCAATACCACAATCCAACACAGTCCAGCAGTCCACAGTAGTGAGTTATCTGAAGAAGTTGTCAACCGTAGCCATTTACAGTTCAACTTAATATTATGGCCCTGCATTGTATACCTCATTTTTATACTTTTCTGCTGGATGGTTAAGACCTATAGGTTTCCAGGGAGATCCTTCCTCCTGAAATTCTGCTTTTGATGATTCTCTGCTCCTCAGAATATTCACTGAAGCACAGACAGAAAAAGATGGAAGGAATGGAGGCAGGATGGCTTAATGCTATACTGAGGGGCCGCAATGGGAGGATGGAGAGAAGGTGCTGAGTAGGTACCTGGGGGGCTGTTCATGTGCTTCTGGGCCCTGCCCTGTTAGCACCAGAACAGTTGCTCCGGAGATGCTAGGGTGAGCACTCGCCTAACTGCCAGTGTCTCCGTCACTTCCTAGACCTGCTCCAACATGTGATAAAAACAAAATGAAAATCTGTTTAAGTTTTCAAAATGGCCCCAATGTGGTTCACATTTTGTGCATTTGTGGAAGTTCATGGTGTGTGTGTGTCTCTATGTTCACGTGAGATGAACTGTTCACCCTTTTAGGAAGTCAATAACACTAAGTAGTCCATCATCTTTCAGAGGCTCTTGGCCACTAACATGCCAAGAAATGAAGAGAAAATTCTACCTGGAAGGAGCATAAAGATAAAGACCTTCTGTGAACACTCTATTTAAAAAAAAAAAAGTATGGCGGCACACATCTGCAACCCCAGAACTCTGAGATACTGAGGCAGGAGGATCACAGATTCAAGCCCAGCTTGGGCAATTTAGTGACTTAATGAGACTCTATCTCAAAATAAAAAGTAGAAGGGACTGGGAATATAGCTCAGTGTAAAGGTCCTGAGTTCAATCCTTGGACCCACAAAAAAACAACCACAAGAGGAGTCACTCTTATGACTGGGAATAGCGATGAAACTAGAACATTCTTGTGCTTCTGAGGACGGTGGTGGCCATGGCCCTTCCTTCTGTCTCTTTCAACCCTAACCAGCTCTAGAGCAATGAGTTCTCAGAGCAAATCAGATCAGCACCTTCCCTCGGATAGCAAAGGTCTTTTGGAGGAAGAGATGTGGGTGATCACTTGCCTTTTGCTTTATAGAGATAGACTATTTTTACCCTTTCACAGGGTATAATCATTTGGCCCATGTATACAATAGGCAATGATCTAATCAGAGCAATGTGCGCTTCTTCTATCTCTTCAAACACTAATCATTTTTATGTACTGGGCATTGTTGCACTCTTTGAGTTATTCTGTAATGGATTACAGATTGTTATCACTAATAGCTATGCTACTGTGCTAAGAAAAACTAGAATATAGGGCGGTGGGGCACACCTATAATCTGGAGGTGAGGCAGGAGGGTCTCAGGTTCAACATCAGCCTGAGAACCTAGTGAGACTTTGTCTCAAGAAGGGGAGAGAATGGAGGATGAAGGAGAGAACTTGCATGAGACTCTGGGTTCAGGTTCCAGGACTGCAAAATAAAAGGAATGCCAGGGCTAGCACTCCTTTCCATTGTGGCACCTCTTTCCTTCTTTCTGCCCCCGCTGCTTGTCTCTCCTTTCCCTGGGTCCTGCTATTGCATGTGTGAGGTGGGTTCACGGACAGGAAGGAGAAGGCTTCCTGAAGGCCCGGCTCCCAGAGTTCTCTCTGTTGTCCATCTGTGTGCATCCTCTGGCTTCCTAGGACTGGCGTCTGTCACTGTTGCCGCCACACCCTCCACATGGTGCTCTGCCCAATTTCTCCAACTCTACACACTCTTTGCCACCTGTCTTCCTGAAGACTCTCCCTCCTTCTGTGGTGTGTGTGTTCTGACCAAGCTTGGGGAGAACCCAGGGCATTTGGGGGAGGGGAGAAGATTGGAGCAGCAAGGTAGCCAGGATCACACTTCCCCCTGCTAACTTCCTCCAAGTTAGAACATGGCTCTGTACAAAAGGTCTGTTTATATGGGTAGAAAGAATAATTATGAGGGCTGTAGCAGCTTCTCCCGTCATTACAACAAGAGGAATGCTAAAAGTTAGGGTCTTTTAAAAAGTGGGGTTTTGATAGAACAGTGGAAGTTTAAAGAATAAAGACATACTTACCACAGAAATCAAACTGACTTTCTAAATTTGTGCATGTTTGTTCGAAGACAAAACTCCATATGCTGAGTCGGTCATAGAGCTGACCCTGCACTAGAGATTTCCTCAGGTTCCCGTGGGCTTATATTGCTTACTAGGTATGACAGGTTCATGACACCTCGTTAACACATTGTGCAGAAAATCCTAAACCTCCTGGCAGTTAACACAGAGCAAGCCACAGGTGCACCTATCTTTCTAAAACTCAGTCAATAAACACATTTGTAAAAATATTCCATGAAATGAACACTGATCTGCAGGATCCAGTGGAAAAACACAACTACAAAGGCGTGTGTTCTTGTGCCTCCCCTTCTCTCTATTCCTATTTAATATTTTCATGGTGAGCACAGGGGGAGAAGCTCATGTCTAATTCTGTCCTTTGATTTGCTGCAGGAGCTCAGGATGTGCAACTACCGTCACAGGCAACCTCCACAGTGAAATAATCAACTGGGAATCTGGTTAGAGTGATGCTTAGCTATTGGGGACCAAGAAAAGACGAGACAGTATCAATGTGCAAGAAGTTAGAGGGCCAAAGAGGAAAGACTCTCAGACACCCATGTGCCTGAAGGCCTTTTATTTTGAAAAATATATTAGACTTGCAGGACAATAAACCTTCAAGTGGTGATTCAAATGGTATGGTTCAACAAATTTACAATGACAAGATCTGTTCTTTGTATATTTTCTGATCTCTCCATGAGCCTGTATGTCATGCAGAGCTTTGAAATATATATATTTGGAACCAAGCAACATATCTAGAAACTGACTTCAGCTACAAATCCATTCCCAGATAAATGATTATTTTTAAGACAATTATCTGGAGATATATATATATATATATATATATATATATAGTCTTTGCATAATAAAATAGACTAGAAAATAGACAATGTACTAACTAACCTAGCCTCTCTAAACACAAGCAACCTCTAACAACTGCCCTCACCCTACATACACACACACACACACATGCTCACTCATACACTTACTAACCCTAGCATACATTGTAATTGATCACCCCTCAGCCTAATCTCAACCAGACACATTAATCTGCAAATACTCTGTGCTCCACATAGCCAGGGCCAGCCCTCCACTCTGTGGATGCTCCTCTAGGATGTGTCCTTCTAACTCATCCCATGTAGCCCAAGTCCACAAAGAGCACGGAGACCTCTACTCCAGTTTCACTCTATGAATGTAGAACTCCACCTCTCAGCATCCGGCTGTTGAGCTGTGCAGCTTCTCCTCTCGAGTCTCCAACTAATACGATTCTGTCATGGATTTTCAGGCAAGGGTAATCCACTCTGTCTATAGACTTTCAACCAGAAAGGTCCTCTTCTGCCATGTGACTAGGGAGTTAGCACTGGCAAGCTCCTGTGGAGGTCAGCAAGGACCAGAGAATTCCATACCCATTCCCGCACATGAGAGCATTCCAGAGCTCACTGGGGACTTCGAGCCCAGGGTTGGCCAAGGTATCTGACTCTGGCCACACGCCAGCAGTCCTGAGGTGCTTGTACACAGTCAGCATCCTACAGCTTTGGAAAAGGACAATTATTATCAGTGTCCATCTTAGTGTTGTCAGAAGTTGCTCAAGGTCTTCAGTTGCTGTCATTCTTTCCTTTAAATTATTGATTACTGCTGGTTTGGCTTCAAAAATATTAAGCTAGTTTGTTATGAATCCTGTCGTGTTTTTCATGTCTCGCTCTACTTGGAATCTCATTTTCCCAGGTACCTGACTTAAAGGCTGTATTTTTGACAACCAAGTGGTGGTCATCCATTCTCCTTTTTTTTTTTCTCCAAAATTTAATTGAAGAACAAATGGAGATGAGACAGTTTTAAATCAAATTAGTAGAACAGATTCAATAATTAATATATTGCACATTGTTTTCTTACTGGTTATTTGTTGTACAGGGTGCAGACATGATATTCTATTTACAAACACTATTAGAGCAGATCTCTGCATTCATTGAATAAATAGCTATATACTTATCTTTTTTTTAAAGCTGATTTATAGTACAGTTTCAATAATTAATACTCTTTGCATTGTCATCCATACTCTTTATGATAAAAGATATAGTTCCATGCCCACATAGTTTCTTCTGTAGACCATGGACTGTAATCACTGAGTTCTTCCTTTTTCCATTAGAAACTGGAAGAAGACAAATGGTTGGCCAAAGTCATGGGTCTTTCCAAGGAAAGAGTTTCTGGAGTTTCTGAGTATTAACAATTTAATATCAGAGGGTTCGATCCCTGGGCCTGCTGTGCCAGCCCTGCCCCCAGGGCATGCTGAGATGGTGATTGAGACAGAGAGTGTGCCTGTGATCCCAGCTCTTGGGAGGCTGTAAACAGGAGCCTCACTCCAAGTCTGATCTAATAGTGAGACCCTGAACACCCAGTAGACCCTGCCCTAAAATACAAAAAACTATATATATATATATATATATGAGATTTAACATCTATTGGGAATTCTATATTTTTGAATAGCAGCAAACTCTCTCATGAGGCCAGTCAAGGTTGAAGTAACTTTCAGTGAATATTTTAGAGTCCTCCTATGATTACAAAAGAAGCCCTATGTGATAATATTTTCTTTTATAGAAATTCTAAAAAAGCTGCTCTTGGTTTTTCAAGGCAGTTCACAGAAGATCTGTATTAATATCACTTTACAACCCAAGTTCTTTCTAAAGGTCGAATGGGGAGAAAACATGCAGAAACTGGTAGTTTGTTAAAAACAAAAATGATTCTAAGAAAATCAATACCACATTTCAGACCTTGGCCTGGCAGCTGTTACTGTACTATTCTCTCACCGAAAATCTTGTTCTCTGCTCCAAACACAATAACATGGCTCATCCTCCTTCTCCGGCACTGTGGGAGCGCACCCTGTATTCATTAATTCCCCCCCATGAAGGTCCTCTCAGCTTTATCAAATACCATAAGAGAGCTATAAGTTATACAGGCTTTCAGAATTCACATCAAAGACAATTGAAAGGCTCTTGTAAGTGAATCCACTGTTGAGCCCAACTTTAGATGAATGGGGCTAAGATCCAGCCATCCTCACAGCTTCTGAGACTCTAGCACAGTTGGCTTGCTAGCCTTGTCCATGCATTTAATTGTGTTCTGCATGGAAATTTTATATACATATACATGCAGAAAATACAAATATAATGGTGCATACATATGTATGTTCATGTACATGTAATTATAAATGTAATCTATATATGTGATGATATTATGATGATTTGTTATGTACCCATTATGTGTAAGGTAAGTTCTCTGAGTGGAAACAGAGGAGAGAGCAAGGAATGTGGGTGTTTAAGGAAACCAAGATGAATTAAAAGAAAGTGCAGGGCTGGGGAGATAGCTCAGTGGCATAAGTGCCTGCCTGTCAAGCTCAGTGTCCCAAGTTTGATCTCTGGTACAAAAAAAAAAAAAAAAAAAGTGCTTGCAAAGCCATTTGGCAACATACACACCAAAAGTGACTGTGGACCAACCTTATGACCCATCAATCTAGCTCCTGCACATGTGAATATATATTCACCAAAACAATGCATAAGAATGTTCACAGTGGCATCATTTGTATTAGCCACAAACTGGAATAAACCTGGAATAAACCTAAACCATCAGCGATGGACTGAATGTGAAAATTGCAGTGTATTTGTATAACGGAGTACTCTACCTCAAAGAGGATGAGCTGAGTACTGATCCACACAGCAAATGGGATGAATGTGACTGCATGATAAATGAAAGAAGTCTAAGCAGAAGACTGTGTGCTATATGGTTTCATTTGCATGAAGGCTGAAACAGGCTGCATGGATCCATTTTCTTAGAAGTAAGGATAGGGCTTACCCTTGGCAGGGGCTGGCAGCTAACAGGGGAAGGCAGAAGGATGGTTTCTGGGTGCTGGTGGTGTTGTGTCCTGGGGTGCTACTTGACAAGCATTTAGGAAGCTGGAATTTGAAATCTATGTATATTTGAAAATGTATATTTTATTCTTTTTTTTTTTTTTTTTCTTTTTTTGGCAGAACCAGGGATTGAACTCAGGCCCTTGCGCTTGCCAGGGAAGCACTTATTCCACTGAGCCATCTCCCTGGCCCCTTGTATGTTTTATTCAATAAATATAATCACTGTCCTACAGGTTGTAACAAATATATTTAAATGATCCTCATTTAATATATTAAAAATATTAAATGAGGATCATTTTAATAGAAACCTAAAAATTATTACCAGAATTTCTGTGCTAGTTAGAAAAATGTTTTCACCTGTAACAACAAAGCCAACTTAACCCCTTGCTCTGGAATATCTAGAAAAAGACTCCACATACTATGAGATTCAGTGGGAAGGGAGTAACAAGACCAGTTAATTCACTGTCTGACAAAATTGTCAAGGACCATGGTTCTTCCCGTCTTGTGCTCATTCATCCATCCATCTGTGGGTTGCTCTCAATGTCTATAAAGTGATGGCCATGATTCTAGAAATATTCACATAAGCCATACTAAGCACAATAGTTTCTTCCACACCTTCTTTTCAAAAGTTTTTCACAGAATGCTATATGCTCTTTATCTAGCAGACCTTTCCTCAGAATTTGTTGGCCAGACTCCATCATGTGGCCACTCCTGCAGCAAGCAACCATGGCCAAGGGATTTTGGTTACTATGAATGATTCCATCTAGTCAGGATTTGCCCCTGAAACTAAACCAGGCTTTTGCTAGCAGGGACCAAGGGGAACGGTTGCTGGATAGGGAATCAAAGGAGACAAAACACAGTAGGGCCACAATGAACATGGAGCATCTGCCAGCAAGACGTAAAGGATCACTTCATGAAGAATATGGCTACAGATGCTAAGACTTAAAAAGGCAGATCTGGGAGCTGCTATCAGGGAAACGATTTCAAACTGGTGGACAAAGATGTGAAAGTCTGAGGAGTGGTAGGATACAGTAGATAGTCATTAGATCTGTTGAGGGAAATTGTGGGAGATGATGTAGGAGGTTTGTGACCACCTAACAGCAATGCGCACTTGAACCGAGGTAAGAAAAAGTCATTGAAAATTTCTTAGAAGGAATGTCACATGATCAGAGTCTCAGCAGTAGCGCCGTAAAGGTTTGTCTGAATGTAACATATTGGTTTCTATCACTGTGCAAACAATTACCCCCAAGCTTAAACAACAAATTTTATTATCTCACAATTTCTGTGGTTGATGAATCTGGGAGTGGCTTACCTGGCAGTCCTAGCTAGTGATTTTTCATGATGTGAAAGTCAAGATGTTTTCTAAGGTTTAAGGTCTGAGCAGTACCTGCCAGTCTACACTGGAGGTACATCACTCCCAGGGCTGCCGAGAGCATCCTGCAGTCCCTCATCACCATCTCTCAGGAGGGCTTCTTGGGAATATGGTGGCCAGTTTCCCCCCAAGTGAGAAATTGTAGGAAGCTAGGGAGGGGGAAACTGCAACACCTGCCATGACCTCCCTGAAGAAGTAGTCAAGTTTCGGGTAAAATATTACATCTACTACAGAGAATCACAAAGTAAAGACATATGCAAGGAACAGGAATTAAGTTCTCCCTATGAAAGGGAGAAGAATCAAACAATTTGTGGACATACTTTCAAGCACGTGTGTCTTGACCCTTGCTCTTGACTTACCTTGCCCCTGTAGTAGGGCTCCAGAAAGCAGACCAGCAAAAGTGACAACGCAGTCCTGGGAATGTGAAGTGTTACACAGCTATGAACTTTCATCCTTGCTTGTTGCTTGTCATCTTTGGGCTCTTTTTGATTAGTGGCAGTGGCTCTGTCCCAAATGAATGCTTACAAGCAAGAACTTTGTTTCAGATGACATAATTGGGAAAGATTTGACCTGGCAAATGAACTCTTTGGCCAGTCTACATTAACCCACCTCTATTTGTTACAAATACACAGTGTTTCTCTCCAATTATCAGAACATTTTCTGAGAGGTAATACCTTGTTGATCTCAATGCTTATATCAACAATTACAACACTCAACACTTAGATCAATTGTGAAAGAATGTAATACTAGCCAGTATAGAATGTACACACCCATAAGGTCTAAATATTTGCTTCCTTGGGACTTTAATGTGAGTTGTTTTGAACCTTGTCCAGACAGACTTCTGGTTTGGTTCACAATAAAGCCAAAAGGCAAAAGCCATTTTTGACTGGCTCAGCCTGAGAACATAGGGTGGAAAATCTCAAATGGATCACACTGGTCTACAATCTGAGATGGCTTAGCAGAAAACCAAAGGATGCTTCTTTATAACAGTCATTCTCCAGTGTGATCCCCAGACCGGGAACACCAGCAGCATTGAGGAACCCGTTGGAGATGGTCTCTAAGGCCTACCTCAGACCTACGCAGAAATCTGCATTTTTATGGGCCTTTTAAAGAGATTCTGCTGGGTGTCCACGGTGGAGAACCGCCGGTTTAGGAAAACCTTCCCCGCAATCACTGTGTGTCACCTAATAATAGCTTGGTGACATAGCTGCGCTGGACACTCTGATTTGCTCTTGTTTATGTGAAACTCACCACCGAAGGAGTCATACTGAGAAATCAGGACACAGAGGACGTGGTGACATACACAGGAGCCAGCACCAGAGTCCAGGTTCCCTGGCTCTAGAAAGTAGAAAATGTCTAGTGTCCTTTCAAGCAGAAAGATGGGGAGAAGAGGGAAAAAGAAAAGGGAGAGAAGAAAAACTGTTTGAAAATATTGTCGCCTGAAACTTGGTTCAGTAGACACTAGTTTTATCTAAAGATAATCACAGAATTCAAACACTAGTGATCTTCACAGTAGACTTAATAAAAAAGTTAAAATCTTAAAATAATTTTATGCCCCACGAAACTCATCATTATTGAGGGTGTTTTTCACATCTTTAAAAGAACAAACGTCCTAACAGAGATGTTTGGTCCCTCAGAACTTTCTCCCAAACAACTAGTTTGCTTTTATCTCATGGACACTGTGAAGGGAATTGTTGATTATATCTCCTTCTTCCAGAAAACTTAGAACAAAATTAGCAAGTGGACATCAATCAGCCTTTGGTATAAGAGCTTCATGTGGCTTTGTCTGATGTTTCTTGCCTTTGTTTTTCTTGCCTGATTTTCCTGTCTACCTTGCTGTCCTGCTTTTTTTTGTCAGACATATCAAATCCTTTTAAGAATAAGGCTGGTTGGGGGCCAGGGTGATGGCTCAGGGGAGTAAGTGCTTCCCTGGCAAGTGCAAGGGCCTGAGTTCAATCCCCGGTTCTGCCAAAAAAAAAAAAAAAAAAGAATAAGGCTGGTGGTACATAGATACATTAAAGGGGTGGTGGGGGTGGTGGGGATTATTCTTTCCTCAAGCAAACTGAGAACCTAGGAGGAGAACCTATAATCTCACCTACTTGGAAAGCTGGAGCAGGAAGATGGTAAGTTTGAAGCCAGACTGGACAACTTAGGGAGGCCCTTTCTTAAAATAAAATAGAAAAAGGGTGGGTGGATGTCCAGGGTTCGATCTCCAGCAGGGGCAAAATAAACAAACAAATAAAAGAAAAACAGATCTATTGTTGAAGGGGGACAGAGGGTCCCTCCTAGGGCCTCCAATGAAGCCCTGAGTATAACAATCAGGCTGTTCTGTCTCTGGCCTAGAAAAAGGGGAGAGTGGATATTAGTGGCAAAAAAGCCCTGGGCATAGATTATTTCCTCAGAGTTGGGGAAGAGAGTAGAGAAAAACACCGTACAGTTTAGCTTCTGGGCTCTAGAACGTGCGCTGATTTCTGTCCCTCTAACTTTGAGACTAGAGACTATGCCAGCATCCAGAGGGCATTGGCAGGCCTGGTACAGGTGCCCCATCATGCTTCAGCCTAGGACTAGGCGACAGAGCAAGACTCCGGCTCTTTTTTTTTTAATACCAGGAATCGAACCCATGACCCCACACTTGCAAGGTAGGCGCTATGTCACTGAGCTACATCCTTGGCCCCAGCCTAGGCCTAGGACTAGATCACCCTAATTGTGGTGTGTTCAGAGTTCTAGGCAGCTGGGACAGCATCATCAGGACAGGAAAGTACAGCCATCCAGAAGTGTGTAGGTCCAGCTTATCCTAAAAACAGAGAAAATGCTTGGTCTGATTTCCAGTTTATCTGGCTTGGAACACGTAAAAGTATATTTTCCTTGGGGTGCTACTGTGGGGCAGGGGCTTCCTTAAGCCCCAAGCCTGTCTCACCTGTTCACCAGCTAACAGCACCACCCAGGAAAATTTCCATAAACAGCTACGTGAGGACTGCAGCGTCAACCTTGACCAGTTATTTCTGAGCCTGGCTATGTCCATAATGACACTTCAGTGTCACTTCCTGCTCAGAATGTGACAGATGAGGGGCTTCATGAAACATGGCTCTGAGCTGTGATGGGAATCTGTCTCACTCCACTGCAGAAAAAAATATATATCCCTGAACAGCTGTGGTGAATTTTTTTTCATTATTCACCTGCGATCTTACTGCTAATCTTTGCCTCCTCTTTTTACAGTAAAAAAAGGAAAACCGATTTAAATGGCCTATTCTCACAATTGTTTGCAAATACCCGGGCTGGGCTAGGAAAAGTGGCAGAGAGAACACTGGAAAGAGAACAAGGGTTTGGGAAACCTTAGGCCACAGGGACAAAGATGGGCAATGCGCATGCAGGGGCGGGGCCTGGGGCTCTCCGGGGCGATTGGTCGGCACTGTGACCACCAGGGGCAGCTGGACACGAGGGTTTCAGTTTCTTGCTGGAGTTTCCCCTCATGCCTGAAGACTGCTGGAAGCTCCTGACCACATGGGGTTCTCCAGCAAGGGCACTTCCTTCCTGGACCCTTCTCTTTCAAAGCCAGGAACAGGAAAGAGTGAGGCTACCAGTGAGATGGACCCTTACATACTACTCATCGGTGTGACACTCCATCATTTTTTGCCACAGAAAGAGAACAACACAGATTAAAAGGTTAAAGGACATATATGAAGCTAAAAGACATTATCTAGGAATCTCAAGATCTGAACCTCATTTGGATCTTTTTATGTAAGAAAAAAACCAAATCTTATAGGTATGAAACAATTGGAATTTGAGCCCCAACTGGATATATGATGACATTAAGGATTTATTTTTAATTTCTAAAATATAATTATACTTGTAGACTTTTAAAGGAGTCTTTGTCTTTTACAAATAGCAAAAATAAAATTCTTAGAAAACAGAGAGACTGGCCAGGGAGATAACTCAGAGACTTAAGTCTTTGCCTGGAAAGCACAAGGTCCTGAGTTTGATCTTTGGTACAAAAAATGAAAAATAAAAAGCAAGATTTGCTTAGGTTGAATATCTTTCATTTTGGTCTTCTAAGTGTGTACAGTTTCTAATGTCTTATCAATTATTATACTCTCTTTAAATTAAATTTAAAAAGACAAGAAGAAAAATTAAGATTTCTTGAAAACAAATGACAATATTCAATTATTTCCCCAATCACGCACAACTATATCTGTTTTTTTGTTTTGTTTTGTTTTTTTTGTTTTTTGTCTTTTTGAGACAGGGTCTCACTATGCAGTTCAGGCTGGCCTTAAGCTCACTTTGTAGCTCAGGCTGGTCTCGAACTCACAACAATCCTCCTGCCTCAGCCTCCCGAGTGCTGGGATTACAGGCCTGCGCCACCACGCCCGGCTAACTATATCTGTTAATCTAAGCAACAGATTTGATGAGAAAAACACATAATATAACAACCATTTTTAATTAGCTATTCTTATTTTGAAAATCTGTAACATATGCATTGTTGTATGTTACCCTGTTTCTTCTTTTTTTCTATTTGTTCTTCTGTGTTTGCTCTTCAAAATAAAATAAAATAAAACAAAAAATAAAAAGAGACTGGGAGAAGATGGGGCTGTGGATGAGGCTGGATTCTGGTGTTGATTGTGGATTCAGAATGGTGGGCCTGTGTGGGAATTCACTAAGGTATTCTATCGACTTTTGGGATTATTCAAAATTCTGTGTCATAAAACCTTTCAAACATGGGGCAGTATAAGCCCTTATTAGTAATCAGAAATGCAAATGAGAACTACATGAAACCACTTTGTATCTAACCAGTTTCCAGAAAAAAAAAAAAAAAAAATTTAAGTGCCCATGCCCTCTGACCTGAAGCTAAGATGGAACACTCTGTAGGCTGCTGGGTGGGGCATGGAGAGGGAGAAAAGTTGGTTCACTGCTTGGAAAGCCTTTTAGTAATAAATATCAAGAGTCTTCACAGTCTTCCTGCCTTTTGGCATAATAATTGGATCCCAAGGAGCTAACCCTTAAAAATAACCCTCAAAAGGGACAATGCGTATGCTCAAAGATCTTCACCATAGGGTGGTAGTGAACAATTCACCTTATGCATGTTGCAGGATGCTTTTTGCCCTGAGCAACAGGAAGGTAGTCTTTGGGCTTTGGATGTCTTACCTAATGAGACTGTCATCGTTTACCTGGGGCCTGGGTCACTGGGCAATTTAACACTATGATTGACGATGGGGATTTGGACCATGTGTCTGCTCTGCCCCAGGAGGGGTAGAGACTGAAAACACCCATGTGGGTGGGCAGCCTTAGAGGCGCAGGAAAGGCTCTGGACACCAAGGCTTGAGCAGCTTCCCTGTGGGCAGTACTCCGTGCAGACTGCGACATGGCAGCCAAGAAGCAAAGGACAGCTGCAGGTTCCATGCTGGGAACTTTCCTGAATTCTGCCCTATGCATCTTTCCCTTGGCTGACTTTAATCTATGTCCTTTCATAGTGATAAACCATAACCTGGAGTGTAACCACTGTCAGGAGGTTATAGGTAGAGCCCTTCTAGTGAGTTATTAAACCTCAGACTGCTCTTTGGAACCCCACTAGATTTGCTGTTTGGGTTCCAACTGAGGAAAGTGGGAGAACTGCTCCCCCACTGCACAGCTGGTGTCTGACGCAGGAGTGGTCAGTTTTACGCATTGTGCTTCCTCTGATCTTGTACAGAACTCTTTATAAAAGGCAAAAAAAGCCTGAGAGTGCTCTCAATGTTCCATAGTAGGAGCATTATGTGTTTCATATGCTCAATATCATGCAGCTCCAAAATATAGCCCTACTGTGAGTATAGTTTGCCTTGCATGCCAAAGGCCCTGAGTTCAACCTCCAGAAATAAATATAGATAGATATAATTTATATTAAATTATTACAAAGAATGGAAAACATGTATATCATGTCAAACAAAATTTTAATGCATGATACAATTCCTACTTACATGTGTATTTTAAAGATATGTAGAATAATTTCCAGATGAATTATCAAAATGCCAAGGAGTAGCTGTTCTGAGGTACCAATATCATGATTTTATTCTTGTATTTTCTACTTTTCTAAAAATCTCAAATAGTCTACAATAGGCTGACATGTATAATTTAATTTAAAGTGTGTATACTTAGTTTTTAATTTTACACACGTTAGGGATGATCCTATAGCATAAGAAAAGTGGCTCATAAGGCCGGTGAGACAGCTCCGCTGACTGAGTGCCTGCTGGGGCCAGGGCTGGGACCCCAGTGTCCCCCTCAAGGACACATTCCCAGCGACTTGAGTTCCTGCTGCTAGGCCCACCTTTGAAAGGTTCCACCACTCCCAGTAGTGCCACGGGCTGGGGGCCAGGACTTTAATACATGAACCTTTTGGAAATATTTCAGACTCAAACTATAGAAATGCCCAAAAATGTGTTTCCTAGGTCAGAACACCATACAGACTATAATCAAGAAGTTGTGTTCTAACTTCCGACATTGCCAGTCCTATGGATAGCCCACTACTATTATGGACTACTACATACATCGGTTTTGAAACTGTCTCATTGCTATTTGTTTCTCAATAAAAATAATAATAAAAATTTTGTGTTCTATACCACTTCCTTGTACTGTTCTCAGATTTTCACAGGCTATTGTTCTTACTGCTCTTTTATTTATTTATTTATTTTTTTTGTCTTTTTGAGACAGGGTCTCACTATGTAGTTCAGGCTGGCCTTAAGCTCACTTTGTAGCTCAGGCTGGTGTCGAACTCACAACAATCTGCCTGCCTCAGCCTCCCAAGTGCTGGGATTACAGGCCTGTGACACCACGCCCAGCTTTACTGCTCTTTTAAATTGTGCTTGTCAGTTTAAGCCCCTGGGGGCACTGACCCCATGATGGTGTCTGGATGTGGTGGTACACACCTGTAATCCCAGCATTACGGAGGCTGGAAACAGGAGGATCACTAAGAGTCTGAGTTGGTAGTGAGATCCTGCACATAAATAAATAAAGGCTTAGGACTGATATCTTATCTTGTTTTGCATTGCTATGGCAATATACCTGAGACTGGGTATTTGATTAAAAAAGATATCTATTTAATTCGTAGTTCTGGAGGTCCAAAGGCATGGTGCCAGTATTGGCCTGTACTTAGGGCCTCAGGGCAGAAGGCATCACAGTAGAGTTGGTCCAAAGCAGAGAGGTCATTGGCAAGACAGGAAGCAAGAGAAAAAGCACTGAGAAAGCTGAACTTGCTTTGTAGCAGTCTATTCTCAGGATTACAATCTCACGAAAGCCTAATCCACTCTCTGTAAATGAACATTAGTCCTTCTTAGGACAACAATGGTTTATATCTGGATGTCTCCCCAAAGGCTCATGTGCTCAAGCTTTTGGGACGTGGACAGATCATGGGTGTGTGAGCCTGATCTAAGGAGGTGATAGCTGGACTAGACGACTGATAGGCTTGGCGCAGACCTGGCGTGGAGGTTAGAAAGGCCCAGCCTGGGTGTGGGTGGCACCACCCAGCAGGCACACAGCCTGATGGGTAAGGAGGGAAGGGAGGCTCAGTGCTTGGTTACATCTGTCCTGCCACCACAGACTGTTTCTCTTCACTGTGCCCAGCCCCTCGTCATCTGCCCTATATTAGAGCAGCTGACAATGGACTGAAAAAACTATAAACCATGAGCTGAAAAGGTGCTTTGTTTCATGAATGGATTTTTTTTTTTTTTTTTTTTTTTTTTTGGCAGAACCAGGGATTGAACTCAGACCCTTGCACTTGCCAGGGAAGCACTTATTCTACTGAGCCATCTCCCTGACCCAGGTGCTTTGTTTCAACAGTAAGGAAGTAACTAACAGGACCTTACAGCAGGCCTCGCCTCTTAAGGATCCTACCATCCGTCAATGCTGGTATACTGGAAACCAACCTCCCAATATATGAGCTTTTGGGAAGCCAACTACATCCAAACCATAGTAACTGGGAGCCCTCAAAAGCTCAAATCTGGCCACTGAATAAAGATGTCACCAAAAGGAAAGGAAGGAGGATGGAATGTAAGAAAGTCTCACAGCTGCAGAAAGAGCTCTAAAAAGCGTAATTAGTTGTTGTTGTCATTTTCTTGAGACAAGGTCTCACTATGTAGTCCAGCTTGGCTTCAGATTTGTGGTGATCTTCCTGCCTCAGCCACCCAAGTGCTGTGCTTACGGGTGCATGCACCACACCAGGCTTGAGAAGCACAATTTAAAAGAGCAGTAAGACTGTCAGCCTGTGAAATTCTGAGAACAGCATGAGGAAGGGCTGCAGAACAGAACTTCTTGATTACAGTCTGTGTGGTTCTTTGGCTTGGAAAATGCATTTTGGGGCTTTTCTATAGTTTGAGTCTGAAATATTCCAGAAAGGTCCACATATTAAAGTCCTAGCCCCCAGCCCGTGGCGCTACTAGGAGTGGTGGAACCTTTCAGAGGTGAGCCTAGCAGCAGGAACTCAAGTCACTGAGAATGTGTCCTTGAGAGGGACACTAGGACCCCAGCTCTTTCCTCGCTATTTCCTAGCCACCATGGAGTGAAAAGTTCTCCTGTGTGTTGTGCTTTTGTGATGTCCCGAGTCTTGGCACAGGTCCACAGTCTTGGAGATGAGGGACTGTGGATTAAAACTTCTGAAACCATGACCCCAAGTCTTTTCTTCTCTAAATTATTTATATTAGACATTTTGTCACAGTTCAGAGGATAATAAGTAACTTTAGTGATTTTTTATTTATGTATTTATTTATTTTGTTACGGTACCAGGTATTGAACTCAGGACCCTGTGCTTACCAGGCAAGCACTTATTCTACTGAGCTATCTCCCCGGCTGCTATTGTTTAAAATAGCAGCAACAAATATTTATTTCTTAAGTGAGGCAAAGGGACCTGGAATGAATGGCATGCTCAAAACACATCTTATACATCACCTCTGTTCTCATGGGCTTGGGTTATTTAAACTTAGGTAGAGCAGAATGTGGAAACTTGGCTATAGTTTAAGGCCCATAGAGTGCTGGGGTTACTGGGAGGTGATGGACACTTAGAGGGGTGGAGTTGGACGGTGGCTCGAGTCATGGGGAGAGGCTGCACCCCAGAAGGGGTTTGTGGATCCCAGGCTCCTGTCTCTCCCTCCTTTTTTCACTCCCTCCCTCTTTCCCTTCTTTCCTTCCTTTCTTCTTTTTCTATTTATAAGTTTATTGGTCTGTACAGTGATAGGAGGTTAACACAGACTTTAATAAAGAAGGTGGTTATTAGTTTTAAAATATCAGAAACCTGAAAGGAGTAATAAATTGAAAGTAGGAAAAAGCACCCAAATGGTGCACCACAGAAATGGCTTTTTAAAGTTAAGTTGAGAGCAAATAGAAAAAAGATGACACAGGCCACTGTTTAGGGACAGCAGTGATTTTTATCAGAAAGAAGGCAGAACCTCTACATCTCTAATTTGCTTTCATCTTTGCTGGCAAGTAAAATCTTTTACCATGAAATGGGTAACAGCAATGTTGATAAGAGGGAATTAAACCTCCGAGTGAAGAGATTACAAAAAGTGCCCCTTTCCTCGAGCTAGCTAATGAATTAAAGTCACTTACCTCTATGAATTACTTTCTAGGGTGCTGATAACCCTTGAAAATGGGATTGCTAAATTGTTGTTAGGGGTCTTGGAGGCAACCAGGGGAAAAACAGATTTTAGAAGATGAGGATTGGTGCTTTTATAACAACAGAAACAAAACAAAACAAAACCCGATGGCCTGGAAATCCTACATTATAATTCACTAGGTATTTTCCCCAATTCTGGTGAGTTTTCCCAACAAACAAGTTGAATGCAATGAAGACTAAATATGACCCTAAAACTGTAGGGCTCCCAACAGATCAGATGCCTGCAACTCTGATCAGAGGGATGGATATAATTCTATCCATCTTAAAGAGGAAGAGAGGTTCAAACAGACTTGCCCTCAGTCCCACTGAACATTTTGAAAACAAAGGTGCAAGTTCATTTACAGCACACACACACACACACACACACACACATTGACATCATTTCTATCTTTGCTGTAATGATTAGACTTCTGGATATGATATATCTGTCTTTCAACAAATGCTTCCTAACCTCCTTCTCCTCCTCTGTCAGGCACAAAGCTGGCTGTTCCTTCTGGAATGGTGGGAGCGAGAGGTGACATCCAGAAAGCCTGGAAGATTGTGTCCTGAAGCCCAGCACCGGAGAGGCAAGCTGGGCTCAGAGACCGCCGAAACCTGCCTTTCATGTTGCTTGGACTTACCTTGTTATATGCAAGGTAACTGTGACACCGATATGTTCATGATAAAGGAGGGCCCTCCTGGGGAGACACTGAAGAACTGGTAGGCCTGGTCAGAAGGACCGGCTTGGGGAGGCTGGGAGGACTCCTGAGGCTGGGAGGACTGTCGGTCGAGGCTGTCTTGCAATGTACAGCCCAGGCAGACCAGGTGGTCTCGGTGAAAGACCAGGAAGCTTAGTTTTATTAATTCTGCCCACTTAGTGCATTTGGAGACTAGATTGGAAATGTATGAAGAAAGAATGGAGGACAGAAGCTAAAAGAAAATCAGGGTCTTAGTGGAAATGAGGTGAATGGACCTCTCTAGTGGGGCCCAAATGAGCCAGCCTACTAGGAGAAGCTCTGCTCCTGGAGCCCAAGTTAGCACACAGCAGAGGGACTTCAGGGAGAAAAGCACCCCTCCTCCACAGAAAGAGCAAGGTAGGACTGAACCAGAGCGTGAGCAGGTGGTGCTTCGTAATGGGAAAACAGTGTGGGGTGCTCACTGTCACTGTGGATAGGATGGAAGACAGGCGCGTTCTCTGACAGCTTCCTTTCCAGAAGTCATGCGCATGCTCTGCGCAGCCCTCTGCCCCCTGGCAGTGTGTGCTCCCTGCTCTCTGCTTTGTACTTACTTAGTAGGGTGGGCTCTGTCCCTGCAGCAAGGAAAGCAATGCAGTGTAGCTCGCGGCTCAATGAAGCTAAAGCCCTGCCCGTCACACAACTGGCATCTGGGTCTCCCAGCCCCTACCCTCTCATTTCTGCCAGTGACCAAGACCAGGATGGAAAAGTGATGCCTGCAAAATCTGCAGATTAAGCAAGGCTGTGAATAACGTGAATGCTTTTCATGGTAGAATCCGATTTAAAAAGAGTACAGCTAGGCATGGTGGTGCACACCTATAATCCCAGCACTTGGAAGGCAGAAACAGGATTGTGTGAATTTGAGGCCAGCCTAGGCTATGTAAGTAAGTTCAAGTCCAGCCTGGAACAACAAGACCCTGTCTCAAAAAAAAAAAAAAAAAAAAAAAAAAAAAAAAAAAAAAAAAAAAAAAAAAAAAAAAAAAAAAAAAAAAAAAAAAAAAAAAAAAAAAAAAAAAAAAAAAAAAAAAAAAAAAAAAAAAAAAAAAAAAAAAAAAAAAAAAAATTAAAAACAGTTTCAGAAGTAGGTCCATCAACAGAGCAATTACAAGATAAATTGTAATCACAGTAGCTGAGTGGTTCTTCATGCAGGTCCAAATAAAAGCCAAATCACACAAGGACAGGATAGAATGGCGTGGCTTCGTCTGCAGCAGGCATCACAAGGCAAAGAGACTGCACACTAAGAGGTATCACGAAACAAGTCCAAAGCCTGTCTTCCCAAATCAGTTAAGTGATCCTTAAGCTATGTGAATATAATTCCAGGAAACTGAAGAAGACGCTTTTGTCTCTGGGCTGAATGAAGGGTAAAGGGCTAGGC
Source organism: Ctenomys sociabilis (assembly GCA_004027165.1). Classification (NCBI taxonomy): domain Eukaryota; kingdom Metazoa; phylum Chordata; class Mammalia; order Rodentia; family Ctenomyidae; genus Ctenomys; species Ctenomys sociabilis. Next base: position 23,606 of record PVKA01028344.1, read on the forward strand.
AGGAGCAGGTAGGAGCCTACAAAGGTGTTGTAAAGTAAGCCATGTTTACCTTACTTCCAAGCCCAAGGCTTGGGCAGATGTCCACACATAATATGTAAGACAAAAGGACTCTCAGGATGTGAATGGGAGAGTGCCGAGGTAGGAACCGAGTAGGAAACAAATCCAAGAGGAATATGTGGATAGATTACTTTAAAAAAAAAAATCCTTATTTATTTATTTGGTACAAGGTCTCCCATGCAGCTCGGACTTGTAATGATCCTCCTGTCTCAGCCTCCTCAGTGCTGGGATTCCAGGCATGCGCCACCACACCTGGTTTTGATGGCCAGCACAGCACAGTGGGGCCTACATGGCATGGTGTGGTACTGGGGATTAAAAGTGCTCCTTCTGCCTGCCAGGCAGGCGCTTAGACTGCTGAGCTATCTCCCCAGTCCATGGATAGGTTCCTGAATGGGCCAGCCGGGGCCGCCAGGAAGCAGACTTTAGTCAAGTGTGAAAAATACTATCTGAATTGAGCTGACAAAAGACAAACAATGAAAGGAGACAGTAATGGCCCTTTAGCAATGAGGAAAGTTGCAGGGAATTCACGCATCTGACGTGGTATGAAGCTGGACCACAGATATAAGTCCCTGTCCATTGTGCATTTCCGTGATCTTACTGCAGAACAGTGAATGCATGGCCTCATTTTAACTGCATGCACAGAGGGGGGCATATAAGGAAACATCAATCCAAGAGGAAATTCAAAAATCAAAGTTCACTAAAGCCACTCCTAAGCTGCCATGTTTGATAGTTAGCCAAGCTCCTGACACACGAGTTCAAAGAAATTGAAGTCTTGTTTTTCTGGATGCTCGTGGAGAGCTTGCGGTCACTTGGCTGTGGGCTGCAGCCTGCTGGCTAGAAAGCATGTCTGAGTCAGTGCCTCTGTCAAGAGACAGATGGAAGTGGCCACATGACCCCTGGTCCCACATCCATTCCACCAAATGGAGAGACATGACAAGCCTTTTATTTTCAGGACAGAGCATCATTGATTATTCCCTGTTAATGCTTCCCTGTCGATGGCAGGCAGGGACTGGAGGGAAATGGAAGGATGTGATATCTGGGCCCTCCAGAGGAAAAATCAATGGGGTATGGTTTGATATTTCATCCTAGGATAACCTCTTTCTCCACGCTGCAGCCCACAGGCCACTGCTCCCCTCTCCACCAACTCCACCAGACACTGTCGACATCTTTTCACTCACCAAAGGACAGGAGAAAGGAGAGAGAAGTGAGCACCTAGGAGAGATTAAGCATGACCTCATTTTCTTTTAGGAATTTATAACATCTAAACAGTCTACAGACTATACTAAGACTTTTTCTGCAGCATCAGATCAGAAGGGAAGCGCCCATGAAGTCCGCCGAAGAACCCCGGTCTGACTTATTACGCATGCATCCAGCAGTCTACTCCCCTCAAAGGATGACCTTGGACAACAGACAGCCCAGAAACTGCATGCCCCCTGGTGCGGTGCTGACAGCTACAAGTTCAGAGCAAGAGGCAAAGACTCTTGTAATGCGGAGAGGTGAGAGGGAAGCAGCAAACTCTTTCTTTGTGTACGCACTGCACGGTGAGCACGTGCACATACATCAAAAATGTTTTGTGTTTCTCCCTCCCCTAAAGGAACTCAACATTCAAAATAAAACTCTAGAGAATCTTGGATGTGACAGAAAGGGGGATGTTTTGTACCTTCTGCAGGCTCAGGTTGAGAGAGAAGCAAAACTTAATGATAGTAACATCAGAATACAAACAGTAACATCCGGGTACCTAAAGCTGTGCTCACTCTTTGGTTCCCAGCAGGGCTTCCCATTAGCATCTGACCTCATCAGGGCTGCTGCCACATGGAGACGCAAGGCTCTACTGCTGCTGCAAATCTCCAGCATGGCTGTGGCTCTCTCCTGCTATGGAGCTGCCCCAGGAGAAGGGTAGATGGTTACCCCCACTTTCCTAGCTCCTGGGGCCAGGTGGGGAAAGGCTGAACAGGGTGACCTCCAGGGGGGTTTCAAATCTGGCTCTCACATTCACCAGAATGTCTGAGTCCAGGAGGTGGCCTACTGAGTTTTGAAGAAATGAAGCAATTCATGTCTTTGACATGCACTTGCTGTAGCCTGAACATGTTTTAAGTGTGCCCCCTAAGGGTTCGAGTATTGAAACATAATCCCCATTATAAAGTAGTAAGAGGGTGGAAACTTACTTTGACAATGGTGTTTAGAGGCGAGGGTACTGGGAGAGATACAAGGAGTATGTTACGGCTTGTGTCTAGATGTTCCCCTAAACCTTGTGTGCCCCTGGGTGGGCTTTGGGAGGTGCTTGGATCATGAAGGTTTCACAGATGGGGTCCTGGGACATGAAGGTTCATGCAAATAGGCAGGCCGCTGTGGGTGTGGCATGGGTGTACATAATGCCATCAGCCCCAAGCCTTGTGGCTTCCTGCCTGGCCTGCCCTGTCAATTCTCTGCCATGCTGCTCTGCCTTGGAGCCAGGTGACCGTGGACTGAACCCCCACAAACTGTGAGCTGAAGTTAACCTTTCCTCCTGGGTATTTGATCCAGCAAAGGGAAAGTAACCAATACAGATAATGTCATTAAGGCCTCCGTGACTGAGGAAGAGTAAGAGCAGAAAAAACTCACACTCCCTCACACACACCACATTCTCTGTTTCACCAAGTGATGCCCTCTGCTGCCTCAGGCCTCTGCTAAGAAAAAGTCTCTTACCAGATGTGGACCCTTGACTAGACAGATCCAGAACTGTGAGCCGAAACAAACTTGCTTTCTTTATAAAGTTAGCCTGTCTCAGATAGTTCATTAGTGTAATAAAAGCATACCAATTTACTACCCAGTGTGAATATTCTTCTATTAGAGTTGTTTGTTTGTTTTAATATTTAGTACAGATCTACAAGGTACAGGACCTCATTACATGGATCAGACTCATAGTGATTATTTTCCTGTTTTCAGCCTCCCAAGCGCTGGGATTACAGGCACACATCACCATGCCCAGTCTCAATCGCTGTCTCAGCACGCCCCAGGGGCAGGGCCAGCAGCATACTGGGGATTGAACCCTGGCTTGCTGTGCTCTGCTTAAGCAGGCACTTTAGTTCACTGAGCTATCTGGCTAAGTCCTTAATTTATTTATTTTTATTTTTTTATTTTTTCGTACTGGGTATCAAACTCAGGACTTTATGCTTGCCAGATAGGCACTTAAGCCACTGAGCTATCTCCCCAGATTATAGAGTTCTTGCAAGTGGTCCTTTTCCAATGCATTTCTAAAATGTATGGATTGTGTCTGTGTTAGGAATATGAGTTGATTTTTATTTTATTATTTTCTTTAGCTTTATTAGTTCCTATTTCCAGCACGCAGTGACATGCCTCATGGGGAGTTGCTACATGAACACACCACAACCTAATTCTTCTTCAGTCCCTTCCCGGACCCCTTCCCCCCTTTATCTCTTAATCCCCTTCCCATATGAGGAAGCAGTCTCCCTACATCTTACTATCTATTCTTTATTTTGCTCTTTATTTATAATTTGGGTTTCTCATGTAAGAGAAATCATGCAATATCTAAGTTCTTGTGTCTAATTTATTTCACTTAATGTTATGGTCTCGAAGTGCAACCATTTTCCTACAGAACAGAGTGGTACTCCACTATGTATAAAGACACACAATAGGCCTGGCTTCTCCAGGCAGAGGGCAGGTCCCCCATGGCCTTCCCACCATGAGCTTAAACTTCCCAGGGGGCCTAGGCCTGACCTGTACCCTTTCCACAGCTGTTGTCTGTGTCTATCTCCCACCCATCCCTATGGTAGGATGACCCCAGAAACCCTGCTCTGCAGCTGCTAACCCTTTCCTGAATTGTTATACTGCCGGTGTTGCACTGGATTTCTTCTCCAACTCTAGGAGCTGTGTGGAAGGAATCACTTTCAGAGTCAAACCCCACACCAGCATGCAGTTTGTAGTAACTGCGGACCTTTCTTGGGACTCACACTGTGAGGGAGCTCACTGTGACTCCGGGAACCCTGGGTCCTCTCTAGCCGAACTTGCGTTAGTGCAGACGCTTCCCCTCTCTGCGAGCTGGATTAGTGCTCCAGGCCCACTGTTCTTTCCACTGCTTGTGTTATTTTTCCAGCTTCTCTTTATTTTACTTTTTTGTGGTACTGGGGATTGAACTCAGGACCCTGTGCTTGCCAGGCAGGCATTTATCCTACTGAGCTATCTTCCCAGCCCCTAGCTTCTCTTTAGTTTCTAGTCTTCCTGTCTTCTCCCTCCCAATTCCCAGAGATCTACTTCTTTTTGTCTTCACCAAGTTGCTTTGCAGGTGTCTTAATTCCAGATCCTGAAGAAGCTGTGTTTTGCTGTTGGCCTTTACTCAGCATTTTTATTTATTTATTCTGCCATTTTTACTGCTTTGTAAAATGAGAGTGGCCTTGCTAAATTTACTTATTTCTTATAAATTAATAGATTATAGATTCCTTTTTTTGCATAAACAGCCATGTCTTCATTCTGTCTGTGAATAAAAACAGAATTACTTCTCCCTTCACATTCTATAAATTCTTTTTTTTTCCTCTTATTGCAATGGTTAGGATCTCTAGTACAATACCGAATAGAAGTAGCATTATGTGGCATTTCTCATTGCAGGGAGAAAACTTTTAATATCTCTTCTTAGTTATGATATAACCTGTAAAATTTGTATTAATGATCTTTACCAGCTTAAGGAAGTTTCCATTTATTCCTCACATTTATTATGAATTCTGTACTTGGTTTAATGAATCTTTTTTTCTGCATTGTTCTGGAGAGGAGACTCTTGTCCTTTATCATCTTCACTTAGAGAAATACACTAATTTTATGTTAAGATATAATTTAGACGTCATAAAACTTGTCTTTTCAGTGTACAGTTGGGTAGTTTTTAATACATTGACAAAATTATGCAACCGTCACTACTATGTAAATCTGGAACATTTTTATCACAAATGAGGACTCCATGCTCGTTAGTACTCATGCATCCCATGTCTCCTCACTCCCCATCCCTAGGAACTACTAACCTACCAGTCTCTACGGATTTGGCTATTCTAGATGTTTCACATAGGAGGATAGTTCAGGGGGCTAAGTGCCTGTCTAGCCAAGCACAAGGACCCAGGTTCGATCCCTGGTACCACATGCTGTGCCGACCCTGCCCCGTGTGCCCCAGCCTGTAATCCCAGAGCTAGGAAGGCTGAAAACAGGAGGATCAGTACAAGTCTGAGTTGCATAGTGAGACCTTGTACCAACTACATCAAAACAAACAAACAGGATAACACACAGGCTTTGTGTATTACTTAACATAAATATTCTATAAATCTACGTTGTAGCATGAACCAGTGCTTCACTCCTTTTTGTAGCTAAATAATGATTAAGTGGATATGCAACATCTGTTCATCTGTTTCCCAGCTGACAGATATTTGGGTTGTATTCACTTTTAACAGTGAAGAATAACGTACAAACCTTTCTTCTCATTGAACTAAGATTCTAACTATATTGCATATATGTTTTCACTACAAAATGGTCCTTTTCTTATATTCCCCTTTTTTATTTTGTTTTGTCAGAGATGGGTGTTCCACTGCAGTTAGAGAAGCTGTATTTAGAGAAGTCTTTAAAGGACCTTTACATAATTGAAGCCAGTCTAAAGAGCATAGGTACTCAACAGTGTTAATTTTTTTTTTCAGAACTGGGGATTGAACTTAGGCCCTTGCACTTGCCAGGGAAGCACTTATTCCACTAAGCATCTCCCCGGCCCCAACAGTGTTAATTTTAATAATTTCACTTAATTAAAACTTCAGGCAACAACAAAAAAAAAAAAAGG
>PVKA01028345.1:0-29490 GCA_004027165.1 Ctenomys sociabilis
AAAAAAAAAAAAAAAAAAAAAAATCTCTTCCTTGCCGCCCACTGCCTGCCTCGCTACCCAAACTGTGGGGTGCTCCAGCCCTCCACTCTTCCTGTCATTGGGGTGCATTTTGATGGCACTTTCCTCCCCCTGAAGCCTAGAAAAATAGGATTTGAGCAAAGGAGAAAAGAAAACAAAAATCTGAACAGTGTTTCCATGTGTCCCGTGTTGCTCCTCATTAAAAAATAATAATAATAAAATACAATTTTTTGTGACTGTTTCAGTTATCAGTACTGTTGGAACTCTGAAGCCTTGTTTTTACCCAAATGCAAAAAATAAACACGAAAAATCCACTTCTGGGCTTGATGGTACATGCCAAATGATCAACCGTCATTCAAGGCCAGCATGATCTACATAGACTTTGTCTCAGAAAAATAAAAAAGAATTCAGTAAATAAAGACACACATTTCTGCAGGGGGCCTAAGATCATCTACTATACACATTTTATTCCATCATTTTCCCTGCAGCTATGCCCTCACATGATAATCTGGCTGGCTGAGCTTTACATTCAAACTTACTCCAATTAACATACATACAAAGTACAAACTCACCACTGAAATTCTCATTAGTTGCCAAATCTGACAACATGAACAGAGCCCTGGGGCCTTGGTGTCTTGAGTTACCAGGTCATATCGGAGTCTGAGGGTCTACTTCTTCATCTTTCCAATAGCATTTTTGGGTAAACTGAAGCCAAATTATTATAGCTACAAGTTTCTAATTCCAAAACTCAGTTTCTAAAAAAAACTACAGTAGAAGTTGAGAAGGCCAGAAACCAAACAATTCCAAGACAACTGACTGGATTATACTCTAAAAGTTTATGAGTAAGGTCTATTTTTTTTAATGGAAAACTTCTTTAGAATGAGAATCTTAATGAAAGAAAGGAAAACAACACGGAACTTGACATATATTAAGGAATTTTTGAGGGTTTTCATTCATTTACTAGTATATGCAATTGACAAAGTGACAGAAATGCTATCCTTTCTAGTACCTTTTACATTAATCAGAAACATTAAAATTGCACTTTATCCACTTGGTGCACACTTGAAGTAGTTGCACATAGTCCAGTACTACGTGTATGTCAAACATGAATTTATCAGCAGGATCGGCTGCTGCTCACCAAGCAGAAATGGGAAGAACAAGATCACACCCACCACCCCCAAAAGAGCAAACCTAACACCTTGTCCACTTATTTCTTGATGGAAAGATTTTTCTGCATTCAAACACACAAGAATTTCTGCAGGAAATGTAGTATTGGGACAGTCTGAGGGGTCCTAGGAGGGTGATAAGGTTGTGCTGCCCCCTTCAGGAGCACATGGTTCTAGTGGAGCAAGCAGGGGTGCAGACCCCGGGCAGGCCTCCTGAGGAAGACCCCAGGAAGCACATTGTCTATGGAAGGCAAGCCGAGCCAGTGCCGCAGTGGGCACTGCCCATTCCTGTGTCCCCAGCTCATCATGCACCTGCTACCTGTCTCTAGCCTGAGATGAATTCTAAAACGAAGTGGACAGTATCGCACAAAGAAATCACATGTCACACACCCACACCGGGACACTCAACTGTTTACTGTGCAAAGTGTGTCCTTGTCTTTCCATCTCCACCCCTTCCTGCCCACTTTCCAAGTAGATGCTGCAGCCAAAATGATTTTTTCAAAAGCCATATCTCTCCCTGTCATAGCTCAATTATGGAATAAGGTTCAAAAGTCCCTAAGCAAAACACAAGGTTCCATGCTCCAGTTGTGCTTGAATTCATCAGCTGTACCTCACACGTAGCCACACACACACACACACACACACACACACACACACACACACACACACACACTGTTCTTTCAGCTGGTAACAGTGTCCCTGTCCCAGGACCTTCCTGTCTGGAAGAGCATCCCCAGCTCATGACTCTCATATTCCTATTCTCCAGGCTGCTGCTTAAGGTTTAGTTCCTTAAGGAAACCACACTAAACTAGGTTAGAGTCCTATTAAGCAATATAACAGTCTCCTGTTTCTTCTTTTGTTCTACTTTCCAAAATCGTAATAATATTAGTATAATTATTAACCAACTACTTGTATAGTGGTTTAACACCTGCCTGTGCTCCAGGCTCTAAATCCCATGCAGAAGGAATCATATGGATCTTATTTCTTACCCATTTTTTGCCTAGTATCAGTTGGAGGTATAGTAGATACTGTAGTCCCTAAATATTTGCTGAAGTGATAAATAAGATTTTGAGGTGTCCAGGTAGATTTTTCCCAAGTGATATTTCTACCAGAAACAAAGGTCACTAAAACCGTATTCAAAGATCCAGTCCAAAAATGGGCATTTGAGATGAATATACACTTCTCAAATGAAGCAATATAAATGGTGAATAAATATATGAAAAAGTGTTCAACATCATTGGACACTACAGAAGTGCAAATTCAAACAACACTGAGATTCAGTCTCACCCCAGAAAGAATGGCTATCATCTAGAAGTCAGATAATGAAAAATGCTAAAGAGGCTGTGAGGCAAAAGGAACCCTTCTCCACTATGGTGAGAGCATAGACTGGTGCAACCCCTGTGGAGAGCAGTGTGGAGATTCCTCAGAAAAACTAGGATTGGAGGTCCCACTCGACCCAGCTATTTACCTTCTGGTCATTTTTCCAGAGCAACTGAAAACATCGTACCACAGTGCTATATGTGCACCCATGTTTATAGCAGCATAATTTGTCATGGCTACATCCTGGAAGCAACCCAAACGTTCATCAACTGAGAAACGGACAAAAAACGTGTGGTGTTTTTACACAATGGAGTATTACTCAACAATAAAGAAATATAAATGTGAAGCTTTTGCAGGTAAATGGATGCAACTAGAGACCATACTCCGAAGTAAAATAAGTTAGACCTACATGTTCAATCAGCATATTGTCTCCTTAGTGCAAGAACATGAAAAAGAAAATAAAATCTGAAAGGTACAATAGATATTGGGAAAAGGAAATGAGTCTGTTCAAAGGGAAGGAATTACCTTCCTTCCCTTGAGTTGAGGAGAAGAACAGGTGAGAGAGTGAGGGAAAGAGATTTATCTGTATATGTAATCAGCACGGTTTGGACAACTGCAATGTAGATATCTGCTGGTCTGTGGAAAAGAGCAGTCAATGCTTAATTTATTTTGTCTCCTTTTTTAAGTTCTTTGACCTTTTTCTCTTCTTCATTTCTTACATATTTTTTCTTTCTTCTTCCAATTTTGCATGCATATATCTGGTAATCTGAAAAACTAATTTGAAGACAACACTATGCAATATAACATATACTGTGAAGTTCATATTATTTTGTTTGGTGAAATTCTATGTCATTTGGAATTTTTCTGTTTTAATATTATTTTATAGTCTTTTAAAAATAAAATTTAAAAAATGGAGACCATTGTAAGGTGACAGTCAGGTTTAGTTTTCTGCCTTCTGACGATAAAGTGTAAGTCGTAGAGGAAATGAAAGTGAATAGTGATTTTCCTTACTGGAGAATAAAAATTAATTTCAGTTAATTAAAGATGGTGTCCATGAATAATTCTTCTCACCTTTCATGAGCAAAACGTATTATAAAGTTATATGTGGATTCAGTCCAGTCTTACCTCGACATCAAATTGTATCCAATAACTAATGCAGATCCTTGCATTTTTCTTTCTTCCTTTCTTTTTATATTTAAATTTGTTGGTATAATTCATATATGCATAATGATCACAGTCATCATAGGGAATTTGTACCTGTACGTGATGTGTTGTTAGTTCCTCTTTTTTTCCTATTGCTTCCCTCCCTTCAACTCCTTTGTACCTCCTCATTTACAAAACTTTGTTTCCATTTTATTCATTCTTTTCTCTTCTTTCCATCCCCTAAGCTCCCCTGTCCCCTTGAACAGTTACTTACCATTGCAAAATATTTATTAGACATTTATTACACACTTTCATTTCCTCAAACAACAGAGGCAACATGTTATTTAATACGTGGCTGTCATATGGTGTCATATGTTGTTTCATCTTGGAAAGTAGACCACCATTTTCTAGCAGAATATTTTCCAGATCATTTATCTCCCTTCCTCTCTACTTTTTTCTTTTGTCTAGCTAGTTGCTTATCGTTCTCCATGGCAAAATGTCTAACTTGAATGTGGCTGGGTGTTAAGATGAGCATTTTGGTAAAGGTTTCTATCTACCCTACCATCCAGGGAAAGGACATAATTTCCCTTTGGATGCAAAAACAGAAGTATAGCTATTGTTCTGTAATCATTCTAGACACAAAAATTAGAGAGGGAGAAGAAAATAAATCAACAACATTCATCACAGGTCGGAAAAGTCAATCTTGCATTTTGCAGCATGTTATTTTCTACAAAGCTCTGTTATTCTTGATCCTGGCTAAAGAGCTCTGGGCATTTAATCGCACCAAGACATATTTTTTACCTGATGAAAAAATTGAGGTAGAGCATTTCTGGATCAATAAGTCACAGAAGTAATAAAGTTCCAGAATCTAAATCTACATTTTTTCCCCAGGCACACTGCCAGCCGCCAAAGCCAGGTATGGTAGCACATACCTATAATGAAACCTCGGGGGATGCTGAGACAGAAGGATCACTACAAGTTCAAGCTGCATAGTGAGACCCTGTGCTGAATAATAAATAAATAAAAGATTTATAAGACTTTAAGTCTACATTTTTCTGCCTCAGTATACCTCTATCACTGAGATCTGGCTTGTGTGCTGAAGGGACAGACAAGATCCTAGAGGCTGGCCCACAGGAACTTCTGGTCTTACTCTGCTAAGGAAACCTTTGTTCTTCTGAGAACTTTCCTCAGAGCCTCTTTCACTTTCTTGTTTCTCAGGCTGTAGATCACTGGGTTTAGTATGGGATAATCACAGTGTAAAACACTGACACAATCCTGTCCTTCCAGAGGGATTTTCCCACTTTCCCGTTAAGATATATGAATATGATGGTTCCAAAGAAAAGAGCCACCGCAGTCATGGGAAGCACAGGTGGAAAAGGTCTTGCTTTTCCACTGCCTGCTGACCGAGTCTTCAGAATGGCTCGAATGATGAAAAGATAGGATGTAAGGACCAACAAAATGCTGCTCATAATGACCAAGAATGCCATCAGGAAGATCACCCGCTCTTGCCATCGGGTGTCGCTGCAGGCAAGTTTCAGGAGGGGCAGGAGATCACAAAAGAAGAAATCCATGCGGTTGGACTTACAGGAGATGGAGAAGGCGCAAACCGTGCGGACCACTGAATTCATCGTGGCCCCAATGTACATGGCAGCCAACAGACCCAGGCGGGTCCGAGGTGTCATGACCATAGTGTACAGGAGGGGATTGCACATGGCTAGGTAGTGGTCCTAGGCCATCACAGCCAAAATGAAACATTCCGTGCTCACATAAAATGTGAAGAAAAAGAACTGGGTGGCACTGGGCCATAAGTGATGACCGTCTTATGGGTCCACAAGGTCTCAAGCAACTGAGAGACAATAACAAAAGAGTAGCAATAGTCCAGGAAGGAGAGGTGACCAAGGAAGAAGTACATGGGTGTGTGCAGGCAGGGGTCACTCTGGATCAGTGTGACCATGCCTAGGTTACCCCCAAGGATTACAAGGTAGAAAACCAGGAACACAATGAAGAGACCTGTCTGCTGAGCTGCCTGCAGCTAGAACCCTATCAGAACAAATTCTGCCACTCTGGTTCCATTCCTGGCCATGAAGCCAAAGTCACCTGTAGAAATAAAAGTGTGAATGGCAGAATCTCATGGAAGGTGAACTAAGGTGACCACATCTTGATGTTGCTCTTTAATCATGACCTTTTAGGATTCTCAAGCACTTCATATCTTCCACCAACTTTATTGCACTTAACCTTTCAGAAGTCGTGGAAAGTCAGCACTGCAAATCTCATTGTTGTCAGAATATGAGGGACAAGGTGAAGAACTAGAAGCTTCAGTCCAAAAGGGCAAGGACAAAGCTGGAGCTCAGCTCCCTGGTCTACCTCCAAACCCTGTAGATGCCATCTTGAAACAGATGTGAGCTTCAGGTGGCAACAGGACTTCGCTGGAGAAACCCTGCTAGTGTAGTCTCAAAAACTGGGCTTTGAAATCAACTATGATTGTGAGTTCGAGGCCAGCCTGGATTGCACAGTAAGTTCAAGTCCAGCCTCAACTACAAGGTGAGACACTGCCTCAAAACAAAAACATAAATTAAAAATAAACATGTCAATAAATGGGAAAAAATAGATACAGTTTTAAATGCCTGTAAATCAATCAAGTTAATTAACCTTTCTGAACTTCAGCCTCCTTCTCAGTTTGGATTACAAATCCAAAGTCATAATATTATGGTGACAAATATAATTTGCACTCATGCCCACTTTGAATTATTTTTTGTATGTATGGTTTATACACACACAATGAAATACTACTCAGTTGTAAAAAGCAAACCAATCTTGTTTTTGACAACAGGAATTAACCTAGAAGATACTATACAAAATGAAATAATCTGGGTATAGAAAGACAAATACCACAAATAAATACATCCTCTGGCTGGCAAGATAGCTCAGCAGACTAAGCACCTGCTTTGGCAAGTGCAGGGACCAGCCTTTGATGCCCAGTTCCACATGCCATGCTGGTCCTGCCCCCAAGGGCTCCCTGAACCATTGACTGAGTTGGGGCATGGTGGTGCATGCCTGTAATCCCAGAGCTGGGGAGGCTAAAAACAGAAGCATCACTGCAGAGCCTGAAATGTGGAGTGAGACCCTGTACCCAATACATAAATAAAAAATAAATAAATACACACATCTTCTCTCATAACATAAAATATTTGAACACTGATGAATAGAAAAGAAAGGCAGCTACCAGGGATGGGGTGAGAAGGCTGGGAAGATGTTGGTCATAGATATGAAAGTTTAGTAAGTCCCAGAGATCTATTGTCCAACGTGTAGGTGTAGTTAATAAAAATGTACTGTAGACTTCAAAAGTGCTAAGAGATTCTTCTGTTCTTACCACAAAAGAAAAATTATGTTAATTACCTTGGTTCAGCCAATCCAAAATATTTCAGAGGATCATTATATGCCATAGATATGTACTATTTGTCTTAGTCACTTTCTCTACAAGATGCAGTACCCAACACCAACAACCTAAAGGAAGAGATGCTTTTTTTGGCCCACAGTTCTGGAAGTTTTGGTGTTGCATGGTCAATGCCAAGATAGAAGGCCCTGGGCAGAGCATAGCTGCTCAGATTATGGCAGCCAGGAATGGCAGAGAGGAGGAACCAGAAGCAAGGTAAACCTGGGTCATACCCCTAGGGCCCCTGCTCTTCTGACGAGACCCCTCTTCCTAATAGAACCTTTATTTCTGAACTCTTTAATCCATCCTCTAGTGCAACATTCCACAAACCTACTTTCCAAAAGCCCCTCCTCTGAGCACAAGGCTTTGGGGAGTACAGTCCAGGTCCAAGCCAGAACATAATTTTCATTTGCAAATTAAAAATAAATAAATAATGAAACCATAAAAAGTACTTGTTTCTAAATTTTAGGACAATGTGACTAACATGCTCTTAAATGTGTTTTAAACTCGTATCTCCCACCCTACAACCTCCTGAAGTCCCAACATCAACTTTGTCTTCCTTGAGGTCAAGCCTAATGTGCACATGCGCAGAAAGGACCAGGAAGCCAGAGCCACAAAGGGCAAGCATGGGCAGAATCTCTGCAGTTCACCCACTGCCAAGTGGCTTCCTCCTCTGTCTTGCTGCCAAGCAGCATGGCCTTCTTTCCAAGTTCTCCTCTTATACCCAAGGACCTGTCCCAGTTTTGAAATGCCAGATCATCATCAATCAGTGAATCAAGCCATTCCGGAATTAGCTTGCAAAGCTCATTAAGGGATAAAACTGTCACACTGAGTCTAACACTCTAATACCAGGGGGATTCCTGCCAGGTAGCAGAACAATCCTGCCTCTGTGGTCTGACTGCTAATAATCTGAGGTATTGAAAATATGGAATGTGAACTTTAAAGGTGATTCTGCTTGTCCTCTTTCCACCCTTGAAACAACAACTGAAGTTGAGAAAGATCTCATGGAACTTTAGATAAATAACAAAGTAAAATTTGGATCAATGCTTGGCAAAAGCTGAAGGAATGATTGAATAAAGGTCAGTATCTGCTAGGGTTTTGTTTTTCCTCCACTGACTTCTTAATAGTACAGATATTTAGGTTGCATGCTATTGCAAGGGCAAAATCCAATCTCAATCTTGGTCAATCTTGCTGTCATCTTCAACAGTTCGTGCAAATCAGCTTGATCAAGGAAGAGTCTATATCCACACACTTATTTGGCAAGAATATACTGTGAGCTTACTGAGCATCAGGCATTCTTCTAGATCCTTGAAGCAAAACAAAGATGCTTGTCCTCAAGGAGCAGTAATTACAGGGAGCTGTGCATGGGTGACGTGTTTCACAAAGAAGAAATTCGGGGGCTACCAAGATGAAGTCTGGGTGGACATGTGGGTGTATGAGGGAGCTCAGGCCAGCAAAGTAAACACAAGCTATAACACAGGACCATCATGAGAGCTTCATTAAAATGGAACATTTGGGAAATGGTGGAGGTCAGGTAGCCTCATACATCCTTTACCTCAAAACTTTAAACAATCATAATCATGTCTCAAAAGGCCAACAACAAAACCAGCCATGAAAAACATGAGGTGCTTTCCAGGTCCTCATGAGACACTTTAAAGACAACTTGGTTTAAATGTGTTACCTTCCTAATACCAGAGCATAGTAGACCCTTGGGTGCTGGAAATTCCAAGGTGTCTAGAAGCATCAAGCATAAAGATAAGGCTGGGATGTCCAGCTTACAGCATCCTGGATGCAGACCAGGCACCTCAATTTGTGCTGCCATGACCTTGGGCTGACTCCTCAACCTGTGGAATCTCATTTTTCACACCTCTGCAGTTACAATGATAGAATTGCTGCACTGTGAGAAGTAGATTTAACTCCTGGAAACACACAATGTGCCTAATACACGGCAAACTCCTGACACATGAAATTGTTACAAGTATTTTTCAAACACCAGGTTGTTCAGCCATTCAAAAATCGAAATTCTCTCCATCTTATTGCTCAGTTAAATGATACTTAAAATGGAGATAGCACTTTTTTAAGAGCACACAGTTCATAAACAGCACCAGGGCTCTTGACTTCAAATGCTCTGTGCTCTACACTAACTTTCTTTACACATCACTATAGCCCCAGAAGTAGACACAGCTGCTCAGATTCTGGAGGAGGCCCCTGGGAAGATGCAGGTCAGGAGACCCCTGGAATTCCATTGCCACCACCACTGGAAGAGACACTCCAGCCTCTGTGACAGGAGGCAGGGATTTCCTCTGGCAAGTACGTGGCATAGTGAAAGAATGGCAGCTGGCCCCTGTGAGCCAGAGTGAGGACGCAGGGTAGGAAGGCTAGACATGGCCCTGGAATCCCACAGTCAGGTCCAGATGTATATCTTCTATGTCTGAGTCTGTGTCCTGCTCACACAGAGATGCCCTGAAGAAGCTACTGCTGTGGAATACTGGGGTCTCTCTTCCCTTTTCTCTTTAAAATGCCACGGGCAGGGAAGAGGATCCCTGTGACTAACATCACCCAAGATGTACAGGAGGCTGTAGCTTGCACTGGGCCCCTGTACCATCCTGAAAGCCCAAGTCCAGGCAGAGTCACTCATGATGAAGTCTTCTACCTCTGTTCCAAAACTAAGCTGCCTACCAGCCCTGCTGAGGAACCGGGAGAGAGACAAGAGGCAAACCACCAAGCAGACCGGCTGCAGTTGACACGATAAGGAGCCTCTTCTGTCTGACCCTTAGAAGGAGAGTAACTTCAAAGTGGTCAAATATGCATCCTGTCTCCTTCTTCTGCTCTTTTCTGTCTGTACAGCCAGTCTCCTCTGCTCAGCACATTAGATATCTCATTTTAATCCATAGAACCAGGTGTTGCCTAAGTCTAGAAACACAAATCAAGGCCAACTTGAACTTACACCAAATATATTGTGATTTTACCTTTGGTAATAATGTTGGCTACCATTTAGAAAGCAGTAGTTGTGTTTGTACCACTGTTCTAAGGATTCCATATATGCGCCTCACTTATGTTCCTACAGAGGACACATTCATGTTAGCAAATGGGCTTGTAGAGATTAAATATCTTGGTGTAGGTAAAATGCCAGTAAGGAACTTGAGTCACCCCCCACCAGGGGACTGTATGCCACAGATCACAATTCCAGCCACTTCAGTAATGAGAGCACACAATGACAATATGTATGCCCAGGACTTTTCTAATCACTTTACATACATTACCTCTTATACTTGGGCAAGGACTAGACTAACATCAGTTAAAGGAACTGTTTGGAGAATGTAGTGGACAGCTAACTTGTGGTCAACCTGTTACACCCAGCTGAACTGAACCTGCACGGTGCTGACGTTGGGAGGCCCACCTGAGGGTTGTTGCCAGCAGCATAAGAAGCAGACCTGGGGAAGATATTTGGAGAAGCTGTAGGCACTGCTGGTTCTCTTGGGTTATGGTTCTCTTGGACCTTGTCATGCTGGCTTTCCTGGTGAACTTGGCTGTTGTTGGAGGAGCTCAGGACCTTTGTTGTTGCTGAGAAAGGCTACAGCTCACTTTGGAAGAGCTCTGGTCCTCCTCTTGTGCATTGATTCCTGGCTCTGGAGGGAAGATCATGCACTGCTCAGCCTTGTGTAGAAGCTTGTTGCATTGGCTTTCCTGGTGGGAACTCGGCTTTCCTCATCACTGAAACAGCTCAGGACCTCACTGTCACTGGGGCTGGCTGTGGAACCTTCAGGGAAGCTCTGTTGCTTATCCTGAGCACTGCTTCCTAACTCCAGTTCAGACCCCTCAGCCTGCTGGCACAGATACTTCACCCTGTTGGCACCGACTTTCTAGCTTCCAGCACTGACCTTTGGGCCTTTCCAGTGCAGATCCATGAAGAGGGTCAGCGTGAGACACTATTGTGGGCTCTAGGCCTCCATTTGGACTTGTGGGAAGCACTATTATGGGCTCTTGGTTTTCAGCTAACCTCTGCAGGGTTAGGGTCCAGGCTTTCACCTGGATTCTTTTGTCTATAGTGTGTGGACAGATTTCATGCACTTCTTGTATATGATTCTTAGGGTGATTCCTTATAAAATAATATTATAAAATGTGTCCCATATTATATTATTTCCCTTGCAAAAACCCCAAACCATGACAGCAAATGACCCCAATTCTGAGTAGGAAACACTACACAGGCTCCTTCGCTTATGACAACACCTTTCCTGGCATAGTCTACTGAGATGGGAAAGAGGAAGAAGTGCTCAAGGACAGCCACAGAATGAACTCTAATGAAGCCCCTTAACCCACAAAAGATCATCCCCTCCAGCACAGGTTTCAGTTGTAAGACAAAGAACACTAGTCATTGACCTAACCCTGCCAGGGCTCCCCAACACTATCTGCCTACAGACACTATTGCAGGGACCAAATCTAACCCATCATTTTTATTTCATTTTGTCTTGCTGCGTGTTGTGCATTTTTATGAACCACTTTAAATCTCCCCTGGAAAGGGGTACTGATGAATAAATCAATACAAAATAAAATTGCCTGCTTGCTAGATGCCAAGAAAATCAAAATAATTAGCCCTAACAGCATCAGACCCATAACGATGCTGCCAGAGGACTTTACCAAGTGGGATTCATGATGACAGTACACACAAAGTGGCTCACTGAAATCAGACAGATCTAGGTAAGGGTGCTGGAGAAAGGCATGTGCTGAGGGGACAAATGGAATCTCAGAGACAGCTCCAAGCCTGAGATCCTGCAGCCAGCCCCAGAAGCCTCCAGGCCAAATCTAAGACAGTGTCTGGGTCTTCCCCTTGAGCCCGTGACCAGTACCAGGAAGACCTGGATGTGGGCCTTCTTGGCAGTAGCTGTGTCCACTTCACAATGGGCAGAGGAAAGCGTCACAGAGAACTAAGACTGCCACATGGTGAATGATCTACAGAACAACAATGAAGTGTGTTTCCCTTCAAGAACCACCACTTGATCCTGTGAGATATTGTTTAAATCCTTAATCTAGTCCAGAATAATTTATATTGTAGGTAGAATGACCAGTTAACTCCTTAATGATTAATAGTAGGTGAAATATACAACTCAGCAATATCTCTGGGTGGGGAGGAGAGCCACAGATCTGTGTGGTCTCAGAAGAAAAGTTTGGTCCCAGGCAATTCTGGGATAAAATGAAATTCTGGGAAGGTCTCAGTGAACATGGACATTTTCTTCTTAAAATCAAAAAAATACTTGAATTTGCTGAATAACTGACAGGATGCCCTGGGGAGAGTGAGTGCCCAAAGCCCCCAGAGCCCAGGATCCTCCATCACACCAAATGCAATCTCAGGAACCCATTCTGTACCTTGATGACCCACAGAAACACCTCACATCTGGGGGTCTTCCCTCAGGGCATCTCTGGGTCTCTCTCCCCCCCCCCATCTCCCCACTAATTAGGTCTCCCCAGGGCATCCAGCCAAAGGGGAACATAGAAGGATCTGGAACCCTCATGCTTGCTAAAGCTAAAGGAGACAGACCTAAGACTATTTGTTCTTTGAGATTATTAATGCTCCCCCAAAACTCCTCTGATCCTCAGAGAACAAGTGGGGACTTCAGAGGAGAATAAGCCCAGAAAGTTTAATAGGTTCCATTTGTCATCCTGCAGCAGAGAAATCTCTGGCCTAAGAAAGAAGAGGTGACTGAGGACCAGACAAGACAATGTATAGGAGGCTCACTAAAAGTTCCCAGAGGTCAGCTGTATAATAGAACATACCGTGGAACAGTAGAGCCATAGCTATGAAGCCCACTTAGACAGCTTAATCTCTAATCCACTTAGAGCCTCCAACCCAGGCTTAAGCTTATTTGAAAGTCGTGAGGTATAAAGGTTATGTGATGTCCCTGCACTTGAGTAGCCAGTGTTCTTAGCTGGAATTATGCAGCCAAGAACACATATAAAAGCTGGAGATCTTAACTCCAAGCAGCGTGCTACTGGGGATGTCACAATAAATATAAAACACTACATGCTGGCTCTCCCTCTGGCCCCATCCTGAAGTGAATCTCATGCCTACACTGACTTACAAGGGGAAGAACAGAATAAGCTATGATGTGTTCTGGTTGCATCCCACATGCTGGGGTAGACTTGGGTCTACCAGGTACCCAAGTGGGGGCAAAGTACGCCTCCTCTCCCCACCACACTGGAAGCCATTCAGGCTGGGGGTGAAAGAGTCTTGATCCAAGAATTCCCTGCTTCTCTCAAAAATATGTTTAGGAATTAAGAAAAATTTTACTTGACCATTTTTTTAGTTGAACAAAAACACATATAGACATAGGAAAAGGTTTTATGGTGCTGAATGAGCACTGAAAATAGAAGAAAAGCAAAACCAGTGTGGAGCGGGGATGCTCTGGAGTTCTACCACAGTAAGGCCGGAGCTCAGCCGGTCCTTTTAATTCCCTGGACCGAGACTCTGTTCAAGGAGACGATCGAGACACTCCCTCGCCCACAGGAGCACCGTGAAGCTGAAGCAAGGTGACATGCTGCATGTCCAGCAAAGCTGTGCTCTGTGCACACATTGGCCGGCATGAAGCCACCCTCAGCAACACTGCAGATCACTCATAACTCCTTCCTTAGGACACTGAACGCCCTCTACTTCGTTTGGCCTCACCAACCCATTTTCAAGTGGAGGAAGTAGGACAAAGAATTCAACTGACATGTCCAACAGTCTCAGCGTTGGACAGAAAAGTTTCCAGAACCAAGACTCAGACCCTGGCCACCCACCACAAACCATGAGTTGCCATAAGTTGCCTCTGCCCAAGAGAGCAGGGAGGACAGGAAACATCGAGACCTCGACGCTTTTCCTCACTGTGTGGGCCTGCAGTCAGCCTCTGGAGGGTATAAGAGACTAGCTGAACGCTGACCTCAAGGTTTGCACTGGCCTTTTCCTCCGTATCCCCTCACTCGGACCAACAGCTCCCCAGATGGAGTGTGCAGGGGCATCCTGGGACTTGGAGGAGTCTCCAAAGGTCGTAGTTCCACCCTCTTGCCTTATCCAATGCAGTAAGTTACCCCTGTCTTAGAGACAGAGCAAGCTGAGGAGGGCCTGGCCCACACACCCTCTGCCAGCCGGAGGGGTTGCTGTGACCAGAGCCAGGCTGCTGAGGCTTGATGAAAAGCTCTTGCCACTGTGGGGCAGCACCTCCTTCAAGAGTCTTAGCACCGTTTTTCTGATCTGAGTTTCTAAGCTCTCTGAGTCTCGGAAAGGGACCGGAACAGGCAGATTGCCATTGTTCCAAGGGGACTCGGGAGGAAAGACAAGTTGCCATGACGGGAATTCCTAGACAGAGCAGGACTGACAGAGCAATGACAAGGGCCTCGGCCACCCTGAGCTCTGGCTGGGTCTCTTCATCTTTCAGGTGGGAGCTTCTCCCTCAGTCAGCACCCAGCCAATCACATCTCAGTTCCTGTCCGTTAGTTGTGGCCCAGCCACTCACGGGAAGTAGCTGTTCCCGCCCTGAAGTGCAGGGCTCTGAGGCTGACCAGCCACGCAGAGCAGCAGCCCCCCGCCCAGCAGCCCCAGAAGCTGATTTCTCCACTGACGGTGCTCCTGCTGACCAAGCACAATTAGGAAGCCTGAACACTCCCGGGATGGGGAAAACCCTCCGCACAGCGACCTTGCGCTGACCTCAGCTGCCAGCTCTCTCGGTAAGGCCAACCCATTCCAAACATCTGCCAGAGCATTAAAAGCTCTTCAAGACTTAAGAAGAGGCAGGCGTGCTTCCTCTGCTTTCTCAGTAGCAGCCTTTGCAGGTGTCTTTCTGCGTGATTCCACCCACCCTGCGTCCTGCTAAACCAAGAGTCAGAAAGCTGAAATAGCCACTCGGGGTCATGCCGATGGAGGAAGCACTGAGGCTGTAGCCCATCTTCAACAGAGCTGAAAATTAACACAGCTCACTTAGTGTAGAAAACTTGAGCGATGTCAACAAATGTAAGGAAATGAGCAAAACAACTGGACTCACACAACTTCGATAAACAGCATCAACAGTTCACGGGAAATGCATTAGAACAGGTTTATCTAGCACACAGCTCTGGCAATGAACTGCTTGGGTTCAAATCCTCCCTCCATCTTGAGAATTTGTGTCACTTCTCTACTCCGGCTCCTTGAGTGAGGTGAGGTTTAATCAAGGTGATGCATATCAGACACTCAGAATGAGGCCAGCACTGTTCTTACCAATCCAGAATGCTTGTTATAGGCATTCACATATCTTTTTTTCTGAGACAGGGTCTCACTATATAGTTCAGGCTGCCCCTGAACTCACTATATAGCCCACAATTGCCTCAAATTTTTGCCCATTCTCCTGCCTCAGCCTCCTGAGTGCTGGGATTACAGGCATGAGCCATCACACTCCCGCATACTTTTTAAAAATTAGAAGTTCATTTATCATCTGCATATCATCCCACTTCCTTACATACGAAGTAGTCAGAAGTGCTCAGAGCTGAGGGAATAGGGAAAAGAATGAACTCCGAGGAAGCTGTTCTGGGGGAGGTACCCACGACCCACCATGACATCCCGTGATGTGACGACTCCCTGGGCAAGTCAGGAATGCAGAATCACTGGATACCACAACCTGAGACACCATGCTGGGAGCCTAGGTGACCATAGGAGAAGAAAGAACTAAGTTGCAGTGTTACACGGCTGGTCAGAATACCCTCTTTCCACGTACCTCATGCATTTGAACAACTCAAGGAAGTCATCCTAGGCCACAAGTGACAAACTTCAGGGTTTCAAACATGGAAAACCTCAGAGCTCTGAAGCAGAGGACAAACCATGCAGAAAAGTTACATATAAAACAATAGGAATGAAAGCAGTTCTCAGGGGTAAATTTATAGCTTTGAACTCACACATTAGAAAAACAGAACAGGAAAAAATAAACACCCTAATGCTACACCTCCAACAACTAGAAAAGGAAGAGCAAACCAAGCACATTGCCCAAAGACATGAAGAAATCATAAAAATTAGAGCAGAAATGAACTCAACTGAGATGAAGAAAGCAGTTCAAAGACTTAATGAATCAAAAGCTAGTTCTCTGAAAGATTAAATAAAATTATAAGACCCTACCTAACCTCATCAAAAAGAGGAAAGAAAAAATTCAAATAAAAGCAATAAATAATGAAAAGGATGTAATAACCACAGACCCAGTGGAAATGCAGATCATCAACAGCTACTTTGAGAATCTTTACTCTCACAGAACAGAAGACACAGAAGAAATGGACACGTTCCTGGAAAGGTAGAAATTACCAAAGCTGAATCAACAAGATATTAGTCAATGAAATATGAGATGTAATAAAAAACCTACAGACAAAGAAAAGTCCAGGTCCCGATGGATTTGCAGCTGAATTCTACAAGAAATTTCTGGAAGCTATATGTGCTATGCTCCTCAAACCTTTCAAGGTAATTGAAAAGGAAGCAATCCTCCCAAAATCATTCCTGGAGGCAAGTATTATACGGATACCAAAAATCAGGGAAAGATGCAACTAAAAAACATTAACTACAGGAGAAATTCCCTCATGAACATAGATGCAAAAATCTTCAATAAAATCCTAGCAAATCGAATACAACAAATCATCAAGAAGATCATATGCCAAGACAAGGTAGGATTCATTCCAGAGATGCAAGGATGGTTCAGTATTTGAAAATCTATAAATGTAATACACTGTATCAATAGACTGAAAACTAAAAACCACGTGATCATCTCAATTGATATGGAAAAGGCTTTTGACAAAGTCCAACACTCATTCACATTCAAAGTCCTACAGAAAATTGGAATAGAAGGCCTCTATTTCAAAATGATAACACCATTTATGAAAACCCAAAGGCTAGCATAATTCTAAATGGGGAAAAAAATAAAATCTTTTACTCTTAGATCTGCTACAAGACACAGATGTCCTCTATCACTCTTCCCAAGCAATATAGTTCTGGAATCATTAGCGAGAACTGTGGACAAGATGGAGAAATAAAATGAATAAGAATAGATATAGAAGAAGTCAAATTATCATTATTTGCAGATGACATGATACTTTACTTGGTAGATTCAAAAAACTCCACCAAGAAGCTACTAGAATTAATACACAAATTCAGTAGCATAGCAGGATACAAAGTCAATATGCAAAACTTAATAGCATTCCTCTGCACAGATAACAAACATACTAAGAGGGAAATTATAGAAATAATACCTTTTACAATAGCACTGAAGAAAATGAAATGACTTAGAATTAATCTAACTAAAAAAGTCAAAGATCTTTTTAAGGAAAATTACAGGACTCTTTAAAAACAGATCATAGAAGATTTCAGAAAATGGAAAGATATGCCCTGCTCCTGGATAGGAAAAACCATCAGCGTGAAGATGGTCATACTCCCAAAATTGCTGTACAGATATATCGCACTCCCTATCAAACTACCACCAACATACCTCAAAGACCTTAGAGAAATCATTCCTAAACTTTATTTGGAACCAGAAAAGACCTAGAACAGCAAAGGCAATCCTAGCCAACAAAGGCAAGGCAGGAGGCATTGCATTTTCTGACTTGAAATTATACTGCAAAGTTACTGTGATAAAATCAGCATGTTGCTGGCAACAAAATAGATCTGAGGAACAGTGGAACAGAGTAGAAGACTGTGAAGCCTCTACAAACACACTCCGCATTCCAATCTGTGACAAAGGGGCCAAAACTACTCACTGAAAGGAACATAGCCTCTTTAACAAATAGTGCTGGAAAAACTAGCTCTCTACATGCCAAAAACTAAAACTAGACCCAGCTCTATCACCATGCACTAAGCTAATGTCAAAATGGATTAAAGATCTAAACATTAAAACAGAAACACTCAATCTCCTGGAAAAAAAAGTAGGAGGAGCTCTTGAACACATAGGGGTAGGCAGAGTTCATGAACAAACATGTATTTGCATGGGAAGCACTTGAAAGAATTAACAAGTGGGACCAACTCTTATTGAGAAGTTTTTGCACACCAAAAGTAATTACCAACAAAGTGAAAAGACAACCAACAAATTTCAAAAGAATCTTAACTAGTAAGCACTCAGACAAAGGTCTACTCTCTAAAATTTATAAAGAACTAAAATACATCAGGCCCTTAAACTTAAAGACCCAATCCAGAAATGAGCATCTCAAATAAATACACACTTCTCAGAGTATGAAATTAAAGAAGCGAATAAATATGTGAAAAACTGCTCCACATCACTAGCCATCAATGAAATGCAAATTAAAACAACACTGAGATAACATGTCACTCCAGAAAGAATGCCTATCATAAACAAATCAACCAACAAATGTTGGAGAGGCTATGGGGAAAGGGAACACTAACACTACTCCACTGCTGGTGGCAACGTAGACTGGTGCAAACATTACAGAGATCAGTAGCGAGACTTCTTAAGAAACTAGGACTAGAAATCCCATTCAAGCCAGCTATCCCACTACTGGGAATTTTCCAGGCAGAACTGAAAATATCATATCATAGTGATATATGTGTACCTATGTTTATAGCAGCATTATTTGTGATAGCCAAATCTTGGAAACATCCAAGATACCCATCACCTGAGGAATGGTTGAAAAAGATGTGGTATTGTTATACAATGGAGTATTACTCAACTATAAAGAATGGTAAACTTATAGCATTTATGTGTAAGTGGATACCACTCGAAGCTATACTCATAACTGAAATAAACCAGATCCATCCACATGTGCAAATATTGTATAGTCTTCCTTGTTTAAGAAATTATAAAGAAGAAATACTAGTAGAAAGGTATCCACATATGTAAATATCATACAGTCTGTCTAATATAAGTACTCAAAAGAAGAAGTACAAATAGAAAGGTATAACACAATTAAAAGTAAAGTGAGAATTTGAGGATTGGATAATGAGGAGAGGGCAAAGAGAAAAGCTTTGTCATGGGAAACGTAACAGGGTCAAAACCACATAGATGGAATATCTCTAAACCATACAAAATAAAATTGTCACTTGCAAAACCATGGATGGATATTATATTAAGTAAAATAAGCCAGATGTAGCCAAGCAATATTCCATGATCTCATTAATATTTGGGATCTGAAATACTGGAACAGAGTCACACTCATGCTTTGATTTTTTTTTAAGTTGTGACTTTTAAAAAATATGTTTACAATCATCTTTCCAATATTCCCTAAACATCATCATTAAACAATCATTTAACATCTTCGAACAGCATCAAATATTCTGTTTTGTATTTTAGGGAAGAGTCTACGTGGTGTTCAGGGTCTCACTACTAAATTGGACTTGTAGCGATCTGCCTGTTTACAGCGCCCCTAGAGCTGGAGTTATGAGCCTGCACCACCATGCCCAGTCTTAATTGCTATCTCAGCATGTCCCAGGGGAAAGGGCCAGTATGGCAATCCAATAGGTGTTTAAATGATTGTTTTTAATGTAAAAAATTCTGGAGGGAAGACAATGAAATATAACTATGCCTTAAAACCCTTAAACTGATGTTTTGGAAGAAAAAAATTTGCATATAACAAATCAACTATGGAAACTCAGAAAGGACTCTAAAAGAAAATATTTTGGGACTGGGGAGATGGCTCAATGGAATAAGTGCTCACTGGGCAGTACAAGGACATGTGTTCAATTCTCAGGTCAACCAATATATATATATATATATTGTTGTTTGCTTTGAAATGCTGGAACCAGGACTTTTTGGGGGACGGAGGAGCAGTGTGTTATGGTTTGTGTCTGGTTGTCTCACCAAAGCCTCATGCAGTCATGGGGTGGCTTCTCAAGTTTGTCATTGATTCTCCATCCAATGCTGGAGTTACAGTTGTGAGTGCTACAGCCTTGCACTAGCGTAGATAATTTGCAGGACAATGTATGGAAGCAAGAAAAGCTAGCTATCAGCCAAAGCTGCTGATTCTCTTTGCTCTCTTGCTCTTTGTTGCAGCCATGAAAGGCTGTTCTCTGCCATGTGCCACTCTGCCTTGGAGCCAGCTGAGTATAGACTGAAACCCTCACTAACTGTGAGCTAAATACACTTTTCCTTCCTTTGGGTTGGCTGCCAGGTATTTGTCCCTGCATGGAGAAAAGAGGAACTGAAACAATGGTGCTAGAATGTCAGGTTAAGGTGTCAAGTTCTGTGGAAGCAGGTGGCACTTCAGTGGCCCAGGTTTCACTATTTCACCCTAAACTTTTAGAAGCAAGCATTGCAAACTCCAGTGCAATAGAAAGCAATGATACTCTTCCATTCTATCATCAGACTGAAAGCATGTAAGTATATACCCTCTCCCCACTTCCTCTGTCACTTTCTAAATTGTGTGGGCAATGGCCCGTTGCTAACTGGAAACTTTTAGAAGCAAGCATTGCAAACTCCAGTGCAATAGAAAGCAATGATACTCTTCCATTCTATCATCAGACTGAAAGCATGTAAGTATATACCCTCTCCCCACTTCCTCTGTCACTTTCTAAATTGTGTGGGCAATGGCCCCTTGCTAACTGGAAGGAATGCAGCTCATTGTGCTACCATGTATCTAACTTATGCAAGGCCCTAGTATCACCTGTGCTACTTCTTGGCTTCATTCTGCACTAACTCAATTTCCCATTCCTTTTAGTTCGTCAAGCAGTTACCTGAGAATGGATTCAGTTTTCATAAGCACATCTATTTCCCCTCCAGCTTTTTCCCGTTAGGCCAACAAGAGTTACAGGAAGGGATATAAACGTAATTTTCCCTGTAACAAGAACACATTGGAGAGCAAGGGAGGTGAGCATGAACCAATGTAAAGAAGTTAGACACAGTAGGTTTCACCATGTATATTGTATCCAGAGCTAAATGTGATAAAATTTTGAGATGCATTGGTTGCTGCAATGCCATTTAGTTATATAATTGATAACTTATAACTACTGAAAATTGAATTTGAGCTGCTAATTCAGAGTCAGAGAACAAAAGATTGGTAACAAAAGCTGGAAGTAAACATCATTTGTAAATGCTATTGCTAGAGGTGTAATATGATATTTCATGATAAAATTATTTATTAAGTACTAGATAATTCATATTCATTTTGTTTGTGGTACCAGAGATTGAACTCAGGACATTGTACTTGCCAGGCAAACACTTATTCCACTGAGCTGTCTCCCCAACCCCTCATTTTCTTTTGATTATGATGAAAACAGAAAGTCTCTTGATCAAGATGCTTGACACTTTTAACATCTAACAATATATACAAAAATCCAAGTCAAGGAGCTAAAATGAGAAAACAAAGTACTAAAACATCAACATTATTAATAATTGAAAATTCACTGAGAACAAGCCTTACATTGATAGAAAGATACGACTTGAACATATTGAATATAGTTCTGTTGCAAAAAATCCACTTAAGTAAAGACATTTTAATACATTTTAGGAATTTGAATTCATAAAATTTACAGTCATGGGAAATAAATGAATATGTTTACTGCAAAAAATACACATTTCACATGAAATTTATAAGGAAGTGTATAAATAGAAAATTTGCTAGTAAATAATATTGAAGTCTAAAAAATACTTCCAAAATAACAATCATTTATCTAAACTAATTGGTGTAATGTTTTGATGCAGTTTCATAAATGGCAGTTACACGATGGCAGTTACATTGCCATGACAGCAGCTACTGAGTAAAGCATGCTTAATATGCAGAGTGTGTTCCTGTGGTAAAACAGCACTTGTTGTCTTAGCATTCAGAAGAGCTGTCTTTAGACAGTGCTTTTTGAGCTAGCAACTCTAAGATAGCTAAGCACCCCACCACAGAGACAAACATACCGCTGAAACGTATACCCCATCATCACTGTCCCGAGCACTTCCTAGCCATTGCTTTGGTGACCGCTTGTTTAACATCCTTGTTCCTCAGACTGTAGATCATAGGGTTCAGCATGGGAATCACTGTGGTGTAGAACACCGCCACCATTTTCCCCTGCTCCACGGACTCCTCCGTCGGTCTCCTAAGGTACATGAATATGAGCGTCCCGTAGAACATGGAAACAGCTGTCAAGTGCGATCCGCAGGTAGAGAACGCCTTCCTTCTGCCGTCGGCAGAGCGCATGCGGAGCACAGCCACCACGATGAGTGTGTAGGAGACGAGGACAACGCAGAGGGAATACGTGAAGTTAATTCCAGCAATCACGATCATGGTGTACTCCTTGATGTGTACCCCACCACAGGCAATCTTGATGAGGGGAGGGTCTGCACAGTAAAAGTGGTTGATTTCAAAGTTGCCACAGAAATACAAGCCATATGTCCACAGTGTGCAGATTAAGCTCACAGAGAATCCATAGAGGTAGGGTACAGAGATGAGCCTAATGCACACAGTCCTGGACATTCTACTGCCATAAATCAGTGGGTTGCAGATGGCCATGTAACGATCGAAGGCCATCACAGCCAAGATGTAGACCTCGACGTGGACAAGGGCAATGAAGAAGTAGCACTGCACCAGGCACCCCACGTAGGAAATGGTCTTGGTCTCTGACAGTAAGTTTTCCAGCATTTTGGGAGTAACATTGGAGGAGAACCACACATCCACAAAGGACAGATGACTCAGGAAAAAGTACATTGGGCTTTGAAGCTGGGGGCTGATTCCAATAAGAATGATCATACCAACATTGCCCAACAGAGTGAGCATGTAAACCACCAGGAACACTACAAAAAACAAAACCTGGAGCTCTTGGCGACTGGTCAACCCCACAAGAATGAATTCTGTTACGTCTGTGAAATTGGGCATTGCCTAGAAATAGAGCAAGATGGTGTGGCCTGCAGAGACATTTTTTTTTAAATTAGTAATTGTATATATAATTGCAATATATATATACCAGGGATCAAACTCAGGAACTTGCACTTGCCAGGCAGTATTAATTTTATTCCAAAAGCAGTAAATTATAGTTATTTTAATAGTTTTTTTTTAATTAAATACAATGTTTACCTAAAACATCTAATACGGCATTAAATGTACCATAAACGTATAATATATTGAGTACATTAACAGTAATCTGTAAAGATTTATATTTAGTGTAAGTTACAGTATTACTGATGTACATGATTTTAGCACATCTGTTTTGGCTTGTTTTTAAATGGGAAATGATTTAGGCAGAGGTTAGTTTGGAGAGAGAGAAATTAAAGATCTTTCTATGTTAAAAATATTCTCCTAACTAAATTGTCGATATTCTCTCTTTGTCAGGATTTGATCTAGTTTTATTTGGCACTAAAGTAATATTAATAATACTATTACTTCTTTTAAGTAGAAAACATATTAAATATAGAATCAATATTTTAAGAAATATGACATAACCCTCCTAGTTTGTTCAAGTCATGAATGTGTTTGTTTCTCTTCTACACATAATCATTGGCTGGGTGTCAGTGGAAATTGCCCTATTTACCCTGGAAATCATTAAGCTACCTTTTTAGTAGCTAACATAGCAGATGCTGAGAAACAGTCAAACATATAACTTTCCTCTGATGTCTCTCTCAGTCAACATCATATTCCAAAATACATGTGCACCTCATATCATGCAGTCTTTCAACACTGCTAAAACTCCAAGAAGTCTTCTAATGCAACAGTGCCATGTTTATTATATTTGCAAGAATAACTGAGTTTTTATGAATGCTCTCTGAATCTTCACCTGCAAGTAGCTATAAGACAGGTTCCATTTGCAGATCCATGTTGCTAATAATGAAACTCAAGCAATGAGAGTCTTAGATCTCTCTGACTCTGGAGTTAGTTATCCAGCAGGACTCAAATACAAACTGAACAATGTGGTGCCAGTTTTACCCCTTAATGCCCAGCTCTTGCTGCCTTTGATAACCTGTCCTAGGATGCCTATAATCTTCTGAAGATCATTTGGATTACCTTCCAGCAGCTAAGTTCTCCCTTTAATATTTCATTGTTTGTGGGTTGATGGGAACTTTTGTGACTGCACAGGCAACCAGACTACAGAGATAGTAGACCATTGCTCCTCCCCACTTCTCTATGTTTAGGGGATTCTATTGACCTAGGGCCACATTACAAGCAACATTTATGAGAAAATCAATTCATGACAGAGGGATGAATATTTTCTATAAAACAATCAACAAGGTGGAGTATGTAATTTACAAATAAATTTTGCCAACATTTCAATGCTTTCTTATGGAGGTAATGAATAAAGGTATAAATCAATACATCTGTGATTTTCATTCACTCAATACCCTTATATCACTTTTATATTTTAAAATAAGACTGTGAAGATGCATAGTCCAATAAACCAGTTTGTTAACAAAGAAATCTATATACAAGACATTACTGTTCTGTTTAAAATAGTGCCTAAAATTATGAAATTTAACTGTATGATTCTGTATCACAAAGAATGTGAAACCTGTAGACCTACCTTCAGTAAAAGAGAATCAGAAGTGGTGACTTCTCATTATTTATAATAAAGTCTTGAGTATCAAGGGTAATGAGAAAATCTCCCTCAGGTACCATTCAAGTAATTATGAAAGAAATCATGGCTAAGTTTCTGAAGACATCTCAGGGGTAGAAATTAAGGCAGACTGTTGATAGAATTATTAAAATGTTATTAATGCTATGATATAATTTATCTCCCAGTGTCATATCGATATTATCCTTTCACTCACACATTGCCAATGTATGTCATTAAAATTTATCAGCGTGAATCTTGAAGTATGTTGGTGAGTTACTTTCCTTTTGTCCTCTATGGCTGTTCTCAACAGTGTGCCAGGAGAGATGAGGTCAACAGTGCATGGACCACACGCCCTGTGGCTGTTCTAACATGTCAGGTGCCTCGAGATAAAGATGAGGGGTCAGCACCTGGCAGAAGGACCATGAGTAGCGGTCAGTGTGAACAAGGGGATGGATTTTAAAATCAGACATCTGGGATCAAACGCTTGATTCCACTACTTTATGTGAACTTGAACAAGTAACACACTCCTGGGCCTCTATGTCTGCACCTGTAGAAATTACTCTGAGACTCTTTAGCCCTCCCAAATGAAACGACCACCGATGTAGCTGTGGGCTAAAGCTCTGGTTTCAATCCCTAGTACCACAAAAGTTAAAAGCATCATAGGAACTGCTTACAGGGTGATTGGAATGATCCCAGATGCTATAAAAAGTGTATCCCATCCTCAATACTCACTTTCTGTTATTGGTGTAAGTTTGCAATACATAATAATTACATTAACTTTAGGGAATTGGTAAATATACATATCACATTGAGATGATTTTATTTCCACTTAAGTTTCCAACCCTCCCTCTTTCTCCAGATCCCTTTT
Organism: Ctenomys sociabilis; assembly: GCA_004027165.1. Lineage (NCBI taxonomy): Eukaryota > Metazoa > Chordata > Mammalia > Rodentia > Ctenomyidae > Ctenomys > Ctenomys sociabilis. The sequence continues at coordinate 25,395 of PVKA01028345.1, forward strand.
CAATACCTGCAAGGGCCCCCGTTTGCTGCCAGCTTTCTTCTGTTCACTTCTTTAAATTATTCATACTTTCATTAGCGAAATCATGCAATGCTTACACTTCTGTGTATAATTTATTTCCTTTAGCATCATGGTCTCCAAATTTCCCATTTTCTTAAAACTAACGCAAATGCCTCCTTCTTTTTTTTTCATTATTTCAGACAAAAGAAAAGGAGCTTTGATTTATTTCAGGTGTGTGATTGAGTTGCCAGAGCAAATTTATAACACGTAACTGACAGACAGCTCAGCAGGCCAGGTTGTTCTTTACTCTGTGTTTATTAGAAAGGTATATTTAAAACAGGAACCAGTGACAATGACATATTTATATGTAATCTATTGAGTTTGCTTTTAAGAAAACATACTTCAGTTCTAAGCAAAGTGTCATTAATGAAGGATCAAGGGTTTTCTCACCATTTATTGTACAAATTTGTGCGATTTCTAATAAGTTCTGATTTAACATTTGAAATTAAAAATGTTCTATCCTTTCTAAGACACAGTTTTAGTGTTAAGTGCTGTCTTTTGCACTTGAGTTTAAAGTCTTATGTTTACTGCTACATTTGTGTTTCATAGATTAACATGCAATGACATGAACATCTGGAATTTTAGCACTAGCATGAAATCAACCATGATATTTTTAGTTACGTTTGTACATCTGTTGATGTTTTTGTGGTTTGACTTGAGTAAGAGACTTTTCCATAATGTCATAGGAAGTGCTTACACAGAAAATTTAAAATAAAAGCTGGGGCTTGGGAGATGGCTTGGTGGCCCTAGTAGCCTGCTTAACAAGCATAGGTACTGGTTCCATCCCTGGTACTGCATGCTGTGTAAGTTCCAGAACCCCAGGAGCACCACACAGGCCCTGAAACCAGGTATGGTGCCACATACCTGTAATTTCAGGGCTGAGGAGGCTGAGACAGGAGGATCACTACAAGATAATAATTAACAAGACAAAACAAGATAATAATTAACAATTGTTAATATATTATGGATTGTTATCTTCAGAGCAGTTGCCCAAGGCCAGTGAGACAGCGCAGCAGACTAATGTGCCTGCTTAGGCAAGCACAGAGACCACAGTTTGATCCCCGGCACCACATGCCATACCAGCACCGCCCCCAGGATGGGCTGCACTGGCCACAGAGTCCTGATGTTGTGGTGTAGCCTGTAATAGAATTTCAAAGCAAGCTAATAAGAAATTAACAATGGTTAATATATTATGGATTGTTATCTTCAGAGTAGTTGCTAAGGACTAACAAGAAAACTACATTTTCTTTTTCTATTTCTGTTTATGGTCATATATGCAATAATATGTATGACTGAAATATGATGGCTTTAACACGTTAAAGAGGGTACTCAAAATATGATTAACTGAGTGAAAGCGAATTTAAATTTTTATTTTTCTGAGGAGTCTCCATACTGATTTCCAAAGCTGCTGTAATAGTTTAGACTCCCACCAGCAAGGTGTAAGTGTTCCCTTTCACCAGAGCCTACAACCAGTTGTAGGTTTCTAAGTGCTCAGTGGTAATCATTCTTACTAGAGTAAAGTGACTTTCTGTTGCATTTCATACACATGAGCAAAGCAAGACTTGACATTATTTTCAGAGTATGCAACTATGATCCCCCATAATATATGAGATTGTGATTGCTGTTATACTTACTTTGAAGAACAAAAGTATACATAGGCAAAATAACTATGAAGCTACACTTTTATATAATGTAGATAGCTAAAAGTTAAAAAGTAGAAAAACTCACATTGTTCATCAACTTAAATATAGACTGGCTCAGTTTATTTGATGAAATTATAGACCTATTTTCTTTAATTAAATGCTTTTCTGGAATCCTTAGTGACAAAATATCTACAAAACTTAAGTTCTTTTTTAATTATTAAGGAGAAACAACATTACATATATTAATCTGCACCAGGGAATGATGTCTTAACAAACAATATCTCCATGTGACTCTCCTTAGGCACACTCTATATCATGGACCACTTTCCTCTGTGGTCCCATAATCTACTTGATCAGAAAATTTGTGACACAACTGAGTTACGTGGTGTTACAGCACTGGTTCTCTATGTCCTGAGTCTTCACTGACCTTGAAAGGCTAGGGCCAAAATAATGGCTATCCTTCGAGCTCTTCTTTTTCTTTAATTTTTGTTCAGAAAACTTAAACTGTTAACCCTCCAGAAGAGAAGCTTATTATTCTTACCCTACAACATAGGCAGTTGAGCTTAACCTCACCATCTTTCTGAATATCAAACATTTTAGACATAACATGGAACAGGTATTTTCCATCATATGTTGATATGTTAAACTTTGAGTCCCGACAGAATATAAAGAAAAAAATTTAAAATTAAAAAAATAGAAATAAACAATTACATATTTTTACACAGAGAACATTCTCTCAAGCTGACACAGAGAGCAAAGTGGTCAAGCAATGGCTGTGACTCATCCACACGGCTGACACTGACCAATTGCAGTACAGGGATTCATGGTAAATCCTGAGGGGATTTGACTGACCTCATCAGATACGAAAGTTGTGTTTCTTATTATATAGGTCTTGCTTTATCTTGGTCTTAACCATCTAGCAGAAGAGTATAAAAAACAAGAATAAAAAAAATAAAGCCATATTAATATACTGAGCTGTAAAAGTCTCAAGCCAACAACTTCTGACATTGCCAGTCCTACAGAAAGCCCACTACTATTATGGACTACTTGACTATATTAAAATATTTTTCTGAATTCATGCACCTACAATATTTAAATGATAATGGAATACCGTTCTCTAACAAAACTAAGCAAAAATTGGGGGATGCAAATAGAGTACCATTTTGTATCTGCATATTCAAAATAGTTAGTATAGATATATAGCTACTTTCTCTTTTTTTTGAAGGTGATGGTCTTTATTTTTTTTATTTTATTGAAGTACAAATGTCAATCAGACAGTTTCAAGACACCTTAACCACACAGATTCGATAAACTAATACATTGCAAACTGTTTTCCTAACGTTTTGATATTATACAAGGTGCATACATGATATTATATTTACAGATATTATTTTAGCAGATATCTCTTATCAGTGAATTAAGACTGTAGCTGCTTACTTATCTTATTTTTTTATATCTAAATTATATCAAAAATTGAATAATTATTTTCCTAGTGGATGACCGTAGTACTAGAAGCCGACATAATATCCTGTCCAACCACCATTAGTGCAGATCTTGCCTCTCATAGAATTATGTAGAAGCACAGAGTTATCTATCCCAACTGTGCTGTCTATACACACACATCATGATTTTTTCTTTCTACACCCCTTCCTTTCTCTACACCTGTCAAAAGAGGGCACTCCATTGACATTCAACTAACTTAAGTGCTTGAACTCGACACCACAATCCAACACAGTCCAGTATTCCACAACCATAGTGAGTTATTCAAAGAAATTGTCGAACATAGCCATTTACAGTTCAGCTTAATATTATGGCCTCACGATGTATACTTCATTTTTATACTTTTCTGCTGGATGGTTAAGACATAGGTAGATCAAGACTTATATACCAACACATAAACTTTATATTTCCAAATGGTCAGTGAAGTCCTCTCAGGGTTTATCTTGTAGTCCTGTACATTATTCTGTAGTTCCTTTGTCTGTGTCATCCATGTGGATGAGTCACGGCCAATGCTTGACCAGTTTGCTCTCTGTGAGAGTTTGACAGAAAGTTTTCTCTTCATGTGACTCTCCCCAGGCACACTTTAGAACTTCCATCTCTTTCCTCTGTGGCTCCATAATCTCCTTGTTCAGAAAATTTGGAGCTCACCTGAGTTTCATGATGATGCAATACAGGTTCTGCTATGTCCTGAGTCTTCGCTGACCTTGAAAGGCTAGGGCCAAAATGTTGGCTGGCCTTGTGGCTCTTCTATTTCTCCAACTCTGACTTGTGATCTTAGGTTGTTAACCATCCAGAAGAAAAGCTGATTAGTATCCTGCAGCATATGCCATTCACTTTGCCTTATCTGACTCAATTGATTTTACTTGTTGTACATTACCTTTTGTATTTCTGCTTTT
>PVKA01028346.1:0-29490 GCA_004027165.1 Ctenomys sociabilis
GAGAGAGAGAGAGAGAGGGAGAGGGACCCTCTGGTGATTTTTTTGTGCCAGGGACTGAACTCATGCCCTTGTGCTTGCCAGGCAGGTGCTTATGCCACTGAGCTATATCCCCAGCCCTTCTTTATTGTTCTTGATGCAAATAGCTGGCAATTGCTGTGCAGCAGAAAATAGCTCTTAAATTCCATGCACCTTGGAATTCAGTTGCTTCCTCAGTCAAACCTCTGGATGAGGACACAGCCTGATACTTGATTACAGCCTGTCCAGACAATGAACAGACACATTTATGCCATGTAGATTTTCAACCCACAGGAACCTAAGATGTAATACACATATGGTTTTTCAACCACTAGATTAATGACAGTTTGTTATGTAACAGTAGAAAATAAATACAAGTGGAAGAATTTGTCCAAAAGCATTAGCCTTAGTAAAATTAAAGAGCTAGGAACTGAACTCACATATGCCTGACACAATAGTTCATATGCTGAACCAGTTCTCTGTTCTTTTTTAATATATATTTAGTACAGGGTCTCATTACACAGATTGGACTCTCAGTGATTCTCCTGTTTTTCAGCCTCCCAAGTGCTGGGATGACAGGCACATGCCACCATGCCCAGTCTCAATTGCAATCTCTGCATCCTGGGGGCAGGGCTGACATGGTGTAATGGGGGATTGAACCCAAGTCCCTGCATCTGCCTAAGCAGGCGCTTTAATCTACTGAGCTATTTAGCTGAGCCTTGTTTTATTTCTTTTAAAAATGTGTTTTAAAAATGATTGTCTGTCCATGATGGCAATTATTTCTTCAAATCTTTTACTCCTTGAACAATACACAGCCCCAGTGTCCCTGTGGCACATCCTGGAGGAGATGCTTGATGTTCTCTTCAGAAGAACGAATTCCTCTTGGGCTTTCTTTCTTTTTTTTTGGGTAACATTTCCAACTGCACATGTTATAGTCTCTAGTCATTCTACACTGGATAATGTGCTCAGTTACAGTAAAATTTTCAAACTTTTGTGGGTTTGTATCATTCTAACATCCATACCTCATAAACCTTGCATTGCATAATTTTATGAGTAGAAAAGTTAGATCTCTATGAAGAAGGCCATAAAGATTTCATATACAAGAGGGATCTTCATCACATTTAACTGGAGAAGCAAAATTTAAAAACAGCTACACAGAAAAGGAAACTAACCAGTATAAAGGACTATTTCAGCTCTGGGCTGGAAGTCAGATCCTTGGTGAAGACTATCTTATAATCCATGACCTTGAGTCTAGTCACAATTGTCTACAAAGACTGCAACAAAGATCTCTAGTTTAAAAATGAAAAATTTGGAGCTGGGGATATAGCTTAGCTGTCTAAGTTCTGCCTGGCAAGCACAAGGACCCAGGTTTGATCCCAATGGCACAAGTGCCAGCCTTACCCCAAGCATGTTCTAGCCCACCACAGAAGATGGGTGTGATAGCACATGCCTGTAATCCCACACTGATGAGGTTGAAATAATAGGATCATTGAGTCTGAGTTGTGTACCGACTCTGTACCAAATAAATACATTTATAGAAAAAAAGAAAAATTTCAGGGCAGTGACAGTAGAATATTAGACAAAGCACAGGGGTCTACTACATGGCAGGCAATCATGTAGGCTGCACACCCATGAAGGCAGCCTGCTCACAATTTATACCCACAATAAAGAATATTTCCTGTATTAATATGGCAGTAACTCTTCTTCTCTCTGTGCTTCTTACCTGTTCACTTATTTACAGAATATTTCATCCTGATGCCTGGGATCTGCTTCATGTTTGGTATTTTTCCCATTTTCCCTTGATTAGTCCTGGAATGTCCAGTCTGTACTGCTTAGAACTCTCTCATGTTCTGTTTCTGTAGATAAGAGAATTTAATAGCAAATGTGGTCCATGCCTTGATCAAAGTCTTCCAGGAAGTGTGACCCCCTTATATTTTGTCTTACAAGCTCACATAGCCAGGGAAAGGTAGACTGTAGTTTTGTCCTCACATCTATGACCTTATTCCTGGGCTGTCTGCTCAAAGTATACGGACTGTGTAAGAGATAGGCTAGAATAGACTATTGTGGGGTTAGAAAGAGGAAGCAGAATCTCAAGTGGCATTGGATATTTCTGGCAGAAGAGTTGTTCTAGAGGCAACCAAGTGTCTGTGCTGTATTCCCACCCCAGGATCTGCTCTTCTTCTACTGCATTCTTTCTCTGTCTTCTGTGTCAAAACATGGAGAGAGAGTAAGCAACTTACCCTTTAGAGGTCATGTCCAAATGTCCTGTGACAGCTTCTTCTGTGGAAACAAGGCTTTCATAAGAGAAAGCTTAGAGATCTGAACAATTTGAGCACATGAGCTCTTTACCATATTATCAAGTTGCCTGGGTCCTAGATGCACATCTAGGCAGGTGTGGACTCAGTCTTGACAGAGGCAAGGACTTTTCTCAGTCTGCCTTCACTTTCTTTAGTTTTTTCTAGTCATTTCTATCCACTATCTTCCTGGTGAGGTCCTCAGACCTCTTCTTGTTTTCAACATGAATTGGCATGTTTGATTTCTGCTCATCATTAATTATTATAACCATATATGTGATAAAGTCCAATCACAAAATTTTATTTTTATTTTTCAAAGAGAGTACAAATTCAAATCAAAACAGAAAAAATTACAAGTGACATGGAATTTCATTTAACAATGAATATGAATTTGATAGTTTGTTGCAATACATAGTGTTGTCTTCCAACTAGTTATTCATATTATCAGACACATGCATATAAAATTGGAAGAAGAAAGAAAAATGTGTAAGAAATTAAGAGAAAAAGTTCGAACAATTGAAAAAAGAAGTCAAAACAAATTAAGTATTATCTACTCCTTTCCATAGACCAGCAAAAATGCACAGTACAGTTGTGCAAACTGTCCTGCTTACATACATAGATAAATCTCTTTCCCACACTTCCTCTCCTGTGCTTCTCCTCAACTCAGTAACCCTTTCCTTTTGAATAAGTTCATTTCCTTTTCCTACTATCTATTATATCTTGCAGATTCCATTTATTATCAAGTTTTAGAGTTTGCAGGAACAGTAGAATAATTTAAGCCAATTTTTCCCTTTCCTCACAAGGAAGAGCAAAGAGGTTCAAGGTCCAGGAAATATCCTGAGAGAGGATTTCTTCCTTATTGTAAGCCCCTGCTCCTTCCTGGAAAGCTTTTTCCTTCTCTGAGTTATTCGTTACATTACCAGCTGTGACCTCAGGGAGATTTTCCATGTCAATTGGCCTTGGTCCTAGGATATGAATACTGTCCTGTCCCTTTCTAGTTGTGCTAGTGGACTCCAAGCATCATTCACTACTCCTAAATCTTCCACCTTGGACTTATTTGCTTTTTGTCTTTCCCTTGTTAAATGCAGTCTTCCTTTTGCACACGTGGTGGTGGGGGGCTGTGATCTCGTATGCTCATCAGTTCTAACTCAGTCACTGCTTCTCAATATTTCATTTTCCTTCAAAGCCAACCACCAGTAACTTCCAGAATCCCTACTTGACCATTTTCTAGCCACATAAGGCCAAGTTTCCTTAAAAGAACATAGATTTTCTTTACACATATCCACTCTAACTTCTGGCTGCTGCTTTCTGATGGCTTTCATTCCTGCTTTTCAGAACCATTCACTAATAAGGAATTCTGCTGCTGAGCTATCTTGCTGTTCTCAGTGTATTTTCAAGGTGTTCTTGTCTATGATAGGATTTCAAAAGTATGAGGCTCCCATTCATCACATGTTAGAGACCCCTCTTCACCTGAATTAAAATTGGGCCTATGAGCCTTGGGTCTGTGAGATTTTCCATTTTGTCCTTCTGCTTTCTCCCTCCCAGCTGATCTTCAGGACTCTCTGGGGATTTAGCTCTGTCCTCTTATAGTTTGTTAAGATTTAATAACATCCCAAGGTAGAGTCCATAGGTCAAATGAGTGGCTGACTGAGTTCAGGTTGGGAATATTCACTTTAATACTTCTGCAGCCAATGGAGGGAGGAGCAGAAACACCCAGAACTTCTGCCTTGCCAGTGCCTGCAGGGCTGAGAGTCAGGGAATCTAGAAGCTGAAATCAAGGGATGGCGACCAGCAAAACACCATAGTAACTGCTGGAGATTTATGTGTAGAAGCATATCTTCAATGAAGGAGGCCAGCAGGCAGGGACCTTTGCTGGGAGATGTATCAGAAAGCTACTCAGGGCTGACTAAAACATATTATACAAAGCCCAGTGAGCACTGTCTCTAAACTCTACAGCCTTTAGCTTCCCATCATTATGTGTAATACAAGTACCTACCTGGCTCATCTGTACATATATTTTCTATCCCACTTCTTTTATTCCTTCTGCATAACCCTGTGTCCATGGATCAACAGGGTATAGCTAGTCTGCCTGCACTGGAACCTGATGGGGCAGAATATTGATGTGTTCATTGTTTTCTTCTGTCTGGACCAAATAGGCCAGAGCTCACTGGATTCTATAGGTCTGCAAATATTGCATATATATATATATATATATATATATATATATATATATATATATATATATATGCTGTAGGATTGGCTGCAAACCTTTGATAACAAGTAGAATAATGCTGTTTATATTCACTTGGGGAGAGACTTGGCTATCAGAACTGAGCTCTTCACAGCGTAATTACAACTTGCTGAGTGCTGTGGCTCTGGTGAACAATGAAGATATAATCAGTGCACCTATTTGTCCTCCTGGATTCCAGCTGCTGAAGCAATTTCTTTTTCACAGAACCAGCAATTTTGCGGTTCTTGTGAAAATCCACTGTTTCCCCCAGAAATCCTGTGAAACGGAGCTCGCCAGTGGAAGCAGTGTGAAAGCAGCCTGGTTCCGGCATCACCTCCATGAAATGAGGCTGATCAGATTTCCAGCCCCACTATCCTGATTACGTGTTTGTTTAAAATGACAGTTGATGTTGTGTATGTCTTTCATTAAGGAAGCTCAACGAACTTGACATTATTAACTAATGGCAGCCCTCATTGCATATAAACACTAATCCACAGAGACAGCTCAGATAGCACTTGAAGGAAAATAAGGCTCTTTGAATTTGAGGAACCCACAGAAGGGTCTGGGCCATGGGTGGAATCTGACAGGTGTGCCATTAGCCATTCCTAAGCAAAATGCTTTCTTTGAGGTCTCAGCACCTAGGGGCAAGGGGCACACTTCTAAGTCTGGGTTCAAGTACTTAATATGGCCTGATAAGAGTGAAGAGGAAACTGGGGACAGCTGAAGGCAGAAGGAAGCTGGAGAAAGTTTGATCAGCTTTATTTTCTCTTGTTCTCTGAGCGTTGGTTGTTTTCAGTACCTGAGGCCTAAATCAGATGAGGAAGGGAATTATGCCAGTTTTGAGGTGTTTTGACTGTGCAGTCATGCTGATCAGAGTATGGTGGAGTGGGAGACAGGAATGACATTAGTACTTTCTCAGTGTGTGGACTGGTGCCCCTCAAGGATCTCTCTCCTTTAATGCTCAATGAGGGAGGCTACATACCCTGAAATAAAGGCACATGCACAGTGACAAACACTGGTGATGTTCACTTCTCTGACGCGGTCCCCTGGCCTGATCTTTGCCCTAATACTGATCCTCTAAAAGCCTGCCTTATTGACCTTGAGCTATTCTAACTGGGCTCTGCTCAGTCTACTGGGTCATCTTGCCCAGCCCTACTCCAGCACATCCCAGTCTCTCCCATTCAGCCTGCAGCCTCCTCTCTCCCATCTCCAGGCACTCCACTCTCTACCCACTGCACTTCCCTGAGTGGCTCACAACCCTGTGGGGCCCTCCAAGAACTGACCGTAAATGAACCCAGTGTGGACACCTCATGGTCCACTGTGGCTCTACTGGGGTCTCATATGGCTCCCACCTGCAATCCTCTACTATGCTGGGAATGGAACTATCTGCAGAGCATAAAAACCCTTGCTGTATACAGGGCTACAATTGCATCGAGGTCTCCCCAAAACAGAGTGATCTCAGGGTCTCAGAATCACTGCTTGTACTTCCTTCTCTTCTTTTCCCTCTTTAATTAATTTCCCTTCACTAATCTTTCTGCAGAATGGAGCATAGGAAGGTGGGAGGTGTCCTTGCCCAGTCAAGGGATTTTGAAAACACTATACACTAAAGTGGAGCATGGGAGGGAGGGAGGGAGCAGAAAGCTTAACCCTGTCTGGACAAGAAGACTAGAGATCTGGCAATTTTGACATAACTATGCTGATTGCGATGGATAGCTTGAACACACACTGTACTGAAAGCTTGAGATGGCAGGCTAAGGTCAGCATGGGACTAAGAAGGTGCAAGTGTGTAGAATGAGCACTGTATTACAAGTTCTCACTGAGTATTACCTGTCACCATGAGAAAGTGACAGCATTTTCTGAGTTGGTCAGGAAGGCAGGTTCAACTTTCAAATCCCTGTGTTAACTATTAATACATCTGCCCCTACTTTGAAATGTATTCTGATCTGGTGACAGAGTGTAGTGGTCAGTGGGCCCCAAATCCCCATCAACCCAGTTATAGGAGTAGGCAGGGATACGTATCACTGAGAAAGTAAAGGGAATGATGTTTATGTCTAAATGAAGGTGGGCTTGGAAAGCATGTGTGGCCAGAAAATAGGTGAAAGAAACACAAAAACCTTCCAAAATGGGAGTAAGTGCAGCAAACACCAGAGATCAGAAGTGAGATCACCAAAGAGCTTCCAGGAAAATAAAACTTGAGGAGACTCCTAGAGATGTGACAAAGAGGGGATACAATGCCCACAAGCCAGGAGCCCAGATGGAGCGGGTGCTCTCGGTGGCAGTGAGCGTTTGGACATTACGGTGTTTACGAAGTAGCTCCCATTAGCTCTCTACAGATCCTGGGCCTTAGGCAGCACTGCAGGGCTTAAGGTGCAGAGTCAAGCAGGCTCCTTGCCAGGAGAGGTGAAGGCAGTTTTCTCATTTTCCAAAGTTCTCTTGTGAGAATTGTTCATTTCTTAAACGTAAGAGTTGAGCTGGTGTTCCATCAGTCATGGGAAACCTACCTTTTGCCAGAGGCCCTTTGTCTGTCTGGAAAAGTACTCAACTGCGGTATATAAAAACTATAAACAAACAAAAATCAATTGCTTCAGATTCCAGCTCTGACCACAGAGTCAATAAGAATGACAAGGATAAATTTGGTCTTGCCCTAAATGCTCCTAGACCATAGATGGAATGAAATCCAGATATGGAGATGTGTAGAGGCAGAGAAGGATGGAGAGGCTTCAAAAGGAGAAATAATAGGATGGTAGGAATCCCAGAGAGAAAGGACAACAGGAACAGATGAAAGCAAAGACAGAGGAAGTGGAAATCTCCCCTGAGGTTGAATCAGGTCCTGCTAATTTTTGGTGCCCTTTTCAAATATCTCCAGGGTAGAACCGGAAGAAGACAGCAACCGCGAATAGCTCTGTGACTCCTGCCAGGAGATGAGGAAAGGGGGAGTAGCCATAGAGCGCCATGACGGTGTGTGCAGGCCATGAACAGCTGTGCTCATGATGGTAAAAGTAGTCAGGAGAGCTAATGTTGGTTGTGTTCTTAAGATATTCCAGGTGTTTTCATTTTCTTTCATTTTCATTAATGTATTTAGTTCAGGGTCTACAGGGTTTCACTACACAGATCAGACTCAGAGTGATCCTCCTGCTGTCAGTGTCCCAAGCGCTGAGATTATAGGCACAGGCCTCCACACCCAGTCTCCTTAGCTGTCTAGGCATGCCCTGGGGGCAGGACTGGCATGGCACGTGAGGGATAGAACCCCAATTCCTGCATCTGCCTAAGCAGGCGCTTTAATGCTTGCCCTATACCATGTGCTTTCTGAAGTGCATTGTCTTTATTCATTTCATTTTTACAACTACTGTCTTTATTTTTATTTTAGAAATTGGAAAACTGAGACATGAGTAAGAAGGTTAATTGCCCAAGTCATATAGCCTGTAAGTGGTAGATTTTAGGTGATAGATGATTAACTGAAAGAAAATTCTGAGCTCTACCCAAGAACTTGCATGGCTGTGTCATCAGTTCAAGGGGAAGAGAACACTCTAGAAACTTCCATAGGCTGAACATGGGAACAAAGGTCCCTTGGCTGAAAAATTTTGTTCAGGAAAGATAACTAAGTGCCTGTAACTGTGCATGTGATCCAAGAGTTGGCAGCCTTGGCTTCAAGGATGCATTTGTGGTTATTTCAATGGGTCCTTTAATCATTATTTCATATCTGTTTCATAACTGAGCTTGTTACAGTATTATTGCAGCTTTTTAAAGATAAGCATACTTGCCTTATATTTTAGCATGGGACCTTGGGGTCAAACAGTAGAGAATATTCTATGAAACTAATTATCTGGAGAAAACTTGTGAAAGACAAATAGAAGGATAGCACCCCACAATGAGAAAAATCTGCATCTCATGAGACAGTGGAGAGTTACTGAAGTTCTGGTAGCAAAGCACAGAGTGAAACCAGAACACTAAATGACGGGGACATTTGCTGAAGCTAAGCTAATCTTTCTCATTCTGTTTTTCTCTCTCATTATTTATGATCTATAAAGCAATTTTCCTAAAATTCCCTTCCTTTCAAAGAGTTTATAATTTAGCTGGGGAGAATGAATTCCATAAAACCCTATGAGCTCTAAATAGGTTGCAGGTGTGGTCTAGGCCAAGAGCATAGTGCAGGGGCTGAGGAGATAGCTCAGTAGAATAAGTGCTAGCCTGGCAAGGGAAAGGTCCTGAGTTCAATTCCTGGTAACACACACACACACACACACACACACACACACACACACACACACACACACAAACACGAGCATATTACTTCAAACAGAAGGAAATCCATTTAACAGTGACTTGACTGGGATGACATTTGTTGTCCACAGAGGCAAGTTCAGAGACAAGGAGTGACGTTGCTGATTAATTTTCTGGTTCAAAGCTTTTCCCTTAGGTCCATGTCCCACTTCTTTGTGAATATCCTGGCTTTTCCCTCATGGTTGCCAAGTGGTTGTTACAGTAACAGAGAGCACAGGTGATATTGAGGCCTAAAGAAAATATTTCTATCCTTGTTTCATTTTTAAGTGAGACCTCTCAAGAAGTCATCTGGCACATTAGTGGTAGGCCAAAGTTGCCTCACATATGCAGGACTAAATCAATTAACTTAAAAGCAATGGCAAGTCAACCTATTAATGCCTTAACAGGAATCAAAGCAATGGAGTCCAAGTATATTAGGGGACTGTGTGCTATTCATTGCCACATTCTCTGAGTAAGGAAAAATATCAGCTTTACTTGTAAATGTCCTTGATGAAGCAGTTGGAATTCTAATTAATTAAATTTCATCCTATTTAGGCATCTTTTGGGGTTCCATGTGGCCAATCACTAGGTGAAAACAAGGCTTTTTCTCACATTCTGGGGTGCAGGGTCGTTTGGCTATGTCTAGGTTCAGTACTCTCATGCTGGCTGGAGATGCAAGCTGACAGCTCCTCTATTTTCACAGAACACATATTTTTCTTGAAAGAACAACAGATAAATGGTTATTTAGACTTAGGGATTTGGCAGACATATTCTCAAAAAATGAATGGAATGAGTCAGTTCAAGCAACACAGTTTGCATTTGTTGCCAATGATAAAATTCAAGCTCTCAAATGAAAATTAGAAGTTGGAAAAATCCTGTATCTATGTCAGGTGGATGGCCCTCAATACCTCAGGGTTTTCCTGATGAGATCAGTGGTTTTCTGATTCCAGGTAGTGGAATAAGCCAGCATTCAGGAATCTGCATCACATAGTGAGCCAGCGTTCTCCAAATGACCTGGGCACCCTGTGACGAAATCACGCATCGGTAAATGATCCAGGCAAAGTGCAGGATAAATCAAGGGAAGTTAGCATGACTGAACATGGAAGGTTCATTGGCTTAGCTTAAAAATCCACATTATACCTAAGTTCACTCCCACTTGTCAAGCTTTGTAATATCCAAGAAGGATATCCACAATCATCTGAAGAGGAGATGCTGTCTCTCTCTTTTTAATTATGTACCTGTGTCATTAAAGGCAAGATTGTCTTCGTACACTTCTACCAAAGCAAAGAGCACAACAGATTGACTAGAGAAGGAGTGAGAGGGATCCAGCTGTCTTTTATTAAGCCATACACTACCGAGATTTACAAAAGCATAAACCAAACCACTTGTCTCACCAATTTGTTTTCAAACGTGTAGTAATTTTTTGCTAAAAGATGTTATTCATGTTAAGATGTACCAAGTTTATTATTGCTCTTATAAAATAAATGGGCAAATATTTTTGAAAATGTTTCAGTTTGGATTTCCAGCATGGTAAAAACCAATAAGCAGCTCCACAAAGGAGGTCCTCTTCAGGTCCTCTATTATTCCAAAGACTAGGAATGGGTCCCAAGGTTTGGGAGCCACTGGGCTCAAGAAACCAGCTTTCCTGGGCCTTGGACCACCTGGTTGCCCTGAAGGACACACTCCTTGGGTCCTGATCTGGGTAGGGATTCCATGAGGAGCGCAGGTGGAGGCCAGGCTCCCACTCAGGAACCATTGTGGAAGGGAAGGACTCGTGAGTATTGAGTGCTGTCATGGACAGAAGGTCACAGTTGAGGGGGGAGGCAAGGCCCAGTGGTGGCAGCTCTTCCTCCAGCTCCTGTCCTGTAGAGACCCCCAACAATGTTCTGGGCAAGGAGGGCAAGCACAGTGGATGATGCAGTGGTGGTCACTCAGCGGGGCCTACCAGAGACTCACTCCTGGCCCCTCCATGGTATCCAAAATCCACAGATGCTCAAGTTCCTTATCTGAAATAATGCAGTATTGCTCATAACCTCTGCAGTCCTCCCATGTACTTTAAATCATCTCTGAATGACTTATAGTGCCTAAAGCAATGCAAATACTCCAGAAATTGCTGCTGCACTAGTAGCATTATTTAGGGAAAAAGGACAGGTACCTGTTCATCGCAGACACAGGCTTCAAAAACATATTCCTCTCACTCTTGGTTGAATGGACAGTTTGCAATGAGCACCTCTGGAGGGCTGAGGGTACAAAGCACAGAGAGCTCTGGGAAGGGTGACACAACACAGTCTCAGACTATTTCTTTTAAAATTGAATATTTCTTCATTTCTTTTAATGGAAACTCATGAGAATTTGCACAGAAAGATTTTGAAATCTTTACACATGTTTTTCTAAAAGGTACTTTCCAGGGGTCCTGGAATTTGTATTCTTTCAGCTAAAACAGCACACACTGCCAACATAAATATGGGTAGAAAACCTTTGGGGAAAAGAGTTATGTTTTATTTCAATATTTTTTTTTTATTTGGAAGGGTGCTACAAAAATGGAGAAATAAGATCAAATTGAGTTCCATACGACTAAGCCAAGAAGATGAATAATTTATTATAATTTTTGTAATCTTTATTTATTAATTTGGTACAGGGTCTCACTATGCAGCTTGGACTTGTAGTGATCCTCCTCCCAGCACTGGGATTGCAGGTGTGTACCACTATTCCTAGTTTTGGTGGCCAGCACAGCATTCCTGGAATGGGCTGCTGGCATGGCATGTAGTACTGGGGATTGATCCTGGGTCCTTGTGCTTGTCAGGCAGGTGCTTAGACCACTGAGCTACCTCCCTGGCTAGGATTAATAATTTAGATATTGCTAACAAGCTAGGAGTCTCCTGGTTTTACCACCACAGGTCATATTCAGAGGAAGAAGAAGAAAACTTACACAGACAGGTATAAGTTTTCATATTAACAGGAGTTAATAGAGAAGTATTTAAAATATGAAGCTACCTAGGCATCCATGGAGCTCCTTCCTATACCATCACCACTTGTTCATTGTCATTGCCTTAACCCATCATAACCTCTACCTTCAAACAAATGGTACTTTGCTTTTTGTGTCTTGGCCAGCCCCTAAGCTAGCAGCAAAGTCCTAAGAAGCAAAGTCCTGCTACCAGCAGGACTTTTTAATTGAGGATGTCATCTTTGCTCTTGAGTTTTTAGGTGGTGTAATGCATGCTCGGGTGGTTCAGAGATTCATATTTGTATGATCTATGACAGGCCATGTCTACTGACCACTGTGGCCTGTGGCTTGGTGGCTGTGACTTGTGTTGTGCTGCTGGAGGAGCTCAAGCACACCCAAGTGATTCACACAGCTCAGCACTCAGGTTTCACTGGGGAAGGAGGCCTATTTTGCAAAGTAACCAAGGTTACTGCTCACATCTTGTTCCTGCCCCTGTTCTCTGACCACAGAGTTTCTGTGTTTTCTTTGCTGTTCCTGTGTTTTCCTCCATTCAAACTGAGCTTTTCTTTAGCAAGCCCAGGCTCTTGGCTCTGACAGTCTAATTTCCCATCTGGCTGTGGTTAAGTCCGGCTTTCCTACCTCGGTATGCTGTTCTCTCAACCTGGAAAGTCCTCTTCTGATTTCTTATCTGGAAAACATCTTTTCATCCCCCAAGACCCAGTTCTAAAATGTTGTGTTCTGTGCTATCTTCCCAGGTTTCCCCAGGATAACTACTTCTTTCCCCCCATCTTTTTATTTGCATCTTTGCTATAACCCTTTTTGAACATGGGTCAGACTTTGCTGGTTCCACAGGTGCTGGGAGATGCAGGCACAGGCCATGGCTGATTGTACCTGTTTCACAGATGTATGGGATTCACTGCAGGCCTGTCTCTGGGCAATTGTTTGGCTAAGCCTTCCTGCTCTACATGGTTGACATCATTTGTTCATGTTCTGTTCTTACGCCCACTCTTCTTTGCCTTCAGCCAGAGGCATGAGCTGTTCATTTGATGCCCAGGGAGCCTGTGTCTCACCTGGAGCTTAGCTTCTGGGTAGTCAGAGCCAAGGAGAAGACATGGGTATTTGTTAGTGTATGTTTTCACACAGCAGTATTCTGTCCATAGTAAGTAGGTGAACACCGATGCAGGGAGGGAGCTCCCTCCATGCCTGTCATGATTCATGTGGGTGGGGATGATGAGGAATAGACCAGTTAGTTCTCTAAGGAGTCATCACTATTTAATCCTAAAAATTTCTTAACTCAAGAAGCATTTTGTACAGCTAGAGTTCTTTAGTGGTCATATACTGAGACAGTCATATGCTCAGTGGCCCTGAGCTTTCTTTCCAACTAACTCTCTTCTGAGTTAGTTGGAGCAAAACTTTGGATCTGTAAAGGCAGTCATATACTGTGATGAGGACAGGGTGACTGCAACCAGCACAGGATTGCAGGAGAAAGAGTGATGGAGTTGCTAGGAGTCTGGGAGCAGGAAGGGCTCTGGATCCTGACAGTGAGTGCTAGCTGCACACTGGAGATTCACACACCCACACGTTGGGCACCGCTGTGTGTTCTGTGTCTGGGATGGCCTGGCAAGGGCAGTGTGGAGAGTGGATGCTGGGCCTGCAGAAAGTAGATGGCAGGGGCAAGATCACATAGGAATGCAAGGATGGGGCCAGGCTGGGTGGATTGGAGGAGACTGCACTGGGATACCTTCTGGATGTACCCATAATAGGGTTAGGACGGGCTGACAGTTGTGTGCAGTTGCCATATGTAGAGCAGACTGACAATGCTTCAGACATACATGAAAGTTTTTCTCAGGAGGCTCTCCTTTTTCTATCCAGGGGTATTAATTATCAATGAAAATACTCAATTTACAAAATTACTCTAAAAGACTTTTTTCTGAAGGCCACCCAACCTCACATTGAGAGGAATAAAAAGCTTCTCATTCATCTTAGAAGTTTGGTGGTATCTTCCAAAGTGGATTTCCTTTCTGCCAGGGCCCTGGGAATATGCCTTAATGTTCTCCTCTTGGGTGAGTTTCCTTGGTGCTGGGCATCCCATGTGGGAAGGTCTTTGCCATGTGCTGTGTCTGATCTGGAATGCTTGAGCAGCTCAGAACTGCTTCTCTGAAGTCCATGTGAGCAACAATTCTGAAGATGAGAAAGGCTATCTCCTATTTTATAGGGTGTGGGGATTTTACACTCAGTTTTTGGCTGAAGTCAAAACCATTGCTCCAGCAATAGTTTGCAGTGAATTGTCTGAGTTAGTTGGAGCAAAACTTTGGATCTGTAAAGAAACAAGACAACCAACCAGCCAAGCAACCAACCAGCCAAGCAACCAACCAGCCAAGCAACCAACCAAACAGCCAGCCAGCCAACCAACCAATCAACCAACCAATCAACCAACCAACCAACCAACCATAAACAACACCCAGAGCACACTGCCAATGGAAACAGTGACTTCACAGGACACCATGAAATCCACACTCAAATCACCACTGGTGTAATTACTTTTGTGTGAAACCCACTTTGAATTTTTAATCATCTATCTTTTCTGTGATGTAAGCTGTGGAGAGGGAGGAAACTCTTCATGTCCATTCTTGTGCTTATGCTGTCTCTCCTACTTGATATTAAACCCAGGCCCTTTGCCCCGATTTATGTCATCAGATTCCTTTTTAATTTTAACACACACTCTGGTCAGGTTGCTAAGTCACTCAGGCTGGATTCAAAATTGTGATCCTTTTGCCTCAGCCTCTCAGTGTGTGGGTCTTTCTCTTTACCTTGAGAAGTTCCTAGGAGTGTTAATTGGGAATTGGGTGACAAGGGGTGATGGGTGCATGCCTGCTGGATGTATGTGCCTGGAATCGCCTTGCACTCAGATGATCCTAGTTTACAGTGCAGGGAACATATGGCCCCTATGATCCCTGAAGGGTGCTGCTTGTGATGCTGCCAGAGGAGTGGCTAGGAAGGAGAGGGTGGGCTAGAGGGGAGGAACCTTGGAGTAGGTGTGAGAGTGTAGCATCCCTTAGGTGTCCAGGACAACCAGACCTGGGAAATGTTCCTAACAAAGGTCTCTGTAGTGAAAAGTAATGGGAGGGCTCATTTGTGCTTTAGCAAAAATTTCCAAATGGAAATCAGAGGAGGAAAACCGGGTGTGGGGGGGGAGCGGAGCAGCTTGGCTCAGGCGGGGCTGCATGCCTGGTGCCTGTCTTGCTTGCTCCTCCTCTCCCAGTCCAGGCAAAGCAGCAGCAGATTTTGTTCCTCGAGATGCTGATGGCCATGGGAAGGGCACACATGCAGCCAGGTGCCCGGAGCTAGGGTTTGGCAGATGCTGCCTTCTCATTGGGGTGATATTTCCTGCCACAGAACAGAAAATGGCTATGAAATGTCAGGTGGGGAAGTGATGGCTGGGCCTCTGCAGCAGGAGCTCCTCCTCTTGGGGATTAGCTTCTGGCACAGCAACCCTGTGCATTCTGCCAGTGACTCCTCTTGCTGCCTGTAGGGCGTTGTATGCCTAAGTCTGCACGTAATTGTCTCCAGCACCAGCTCCATTTCCCAGTGATGCTAATCCCCACGGAGGAGGAGAGAGCTAATGAAGCACAACAGCAGGGGAAGCACAGGGAAGTCTCCCAGGAAGGGGAAGGCAGCACCTGGTTCCGTGGAAGGTTGTGAGGTCATGAGGCGGGTGAGCTGGGGAAGATTGTTAGCTCCAAATTGCACTGCGGAAGTCAGGGGTTGGAAAGGGGGCTTATGAAGAGCAGAATCATTGTTTTACCCTGTGCGCCTCATAAAGTGAATGATCAAAAGTAAATTATGAACTTGCAAATGGGTGGTTAATGACTGAGACCGTATGAGTGCAGAGAAGAGCTCATCAGAACACACTGGGCAAGAGCAGGCATGGGGAGGAGGACTGCCTGCAAGTACCAGTTGAGAAAGCTGTGGCCTCAAAGCAGAGGGTCCCCAGGAGGGTTGGGTCACACCCCACACCTACGGCGGCAGCAAGAGAGAAAGGATTCAGCATGCCTGGATTCATTCAAAGGAGAGATGAGCTGTGCCTTCAGGTAAGGACAGTGGACAGGAGGGGCAGCAACAGCACAGGCCCTGGGTCCTGGGGAGGAGCGTGGCACCTCACTTCCGAGATGAGGTGGGTGGGTCATGAGTAGGCTGTTGGCTCTGTTCCAGGCGTGGAACTGTTTTTAGCTTTAGGAGAGGGGAGCAGGGGAGGGTGAAAGCCATGGTTTATTCTTTGTAGCAACTCACAGCCTCAGTCCACAAGCATCCTGAAACGCAGAAGTCATAAAAGGGGCTGGTGCTGGCTGGCATCAGGGAGCTCTAGATTCATGTTACATCCCTGGGAAGCCCTATCTGCCACCTCACTCTGCAGTGGCTGCTGCCCACTTTCTGGGAAGGCAAGAGAGATATGGGGGTGGACTGAAATGAAAGAGAGGATTGTAAGAAAGAGAG
The DNA here is from genome assembly GCA_004027165.1 of Ctenomys sociabilis. Classification (NCBI taxonomy): domain Eukaryota; kingdom Metazoa; phylum Chordata; class Mammalia; order Rodentia; family Ctenomyidae; genus Ctenomys; species Ctenomys sociabilis. The sequence goes on from PVKA01028346.1 coordinate 16,238, forward strand.
GGGGGTGGAGAGAAGAAGGGAGACACAAGTGAAAGAGGAAGGTGGGGGACTTGACGTTTTAGAGTGTTTTAGTCAGAAGGAGAACTCTGCGGCCTATCTGTCACTGCAGACCCAGGGACCACAGGTGCTCCTTGGGGAAAGCACCACATGGTGGAGTATCCATATGTTTGGGGCAGAAAGAGGGGTTCATGTTGGGTGCTCCAAGGAAGGAAGGTACTAGTTTGTGCTGCAAAGCTGTGTCTGTGCTCTGGACTCCTGTTCACCACCAGGCCAGTGAGCCTGCATCCTACAGTGTACCAGGAGCTGTGCTAGGTGCCCAGAAGCCCCTGGGGCATAGAGGAGCTCACAGTCCAGTAAGGGAGCTGGACATACAAATAAATCCCGGCGGGCAGATTCTCCCTGCAGCAGCCCTGCAAATGCATCCTGTTCCAAGAGTGCAGACAAATAACTAACTGTGACTGAGCACTCAAGAGGCATCACGAAGGAGGTGAGGAAAGACTCAGGTCCTAAAGTGGCACACGGAGGATGCAGGGGATGTACAGACACAGGCAGGAAAAGGGTACGCAGTGCCTATAGCATGGCAAGCAATGCAGTGTAGCTTGAGATAGGAGCGGTGCAGGAGGAAATCCAGGCAAGAGACAGGTTGGGGTGGTCTCTGCGTCACATGAGAGATACCAGGCTTTGCCTATTAGGTGTTCACCCAAGGTTGCTCAGGAGTGCAGGATGAAGGGTGGTTTCTGCTTAGAAAGCTCTCTATGGCTGTTGGCGGAGGACACACACAGGGAGATGCCTGGGGACATCTGCATGATGGCATGGATACATCTGCTCTTCCAGCCCTTGGCCTGTGTGGGTCCAAGGACAGAGCCCAGCAGGGAGGAGTAGAGAGAAGCAGAGTTGGCCAGGGTTAGAAAAGGGCACTGGGCTTCTCTGGCCAGCCCCAGTGCACAGCCACCTGCTCTACACAAACTTAAGCCAAGTCCCCTGGCAGGCTGCTTTGCCACCTGCCCCTTAGGCTAGAGTGGTAAATGCCCCCCCAAAAGGACACATGCATAACTGTGAGCCCCAGTGGGCTACAGGGCACTCAGACCACCCGCTCTGGCCTCTGCCCAGAATTTGCTTTAAGTACTTAGGCTATCATGAAGCTTTCCAATGGGTTGGAGTTTCTGATAAATTAACAAAGACAACCAAGATGGTCTCTGCTGCCCTTATCACTTAAGCATGGCATTTGCCCTGATTTAATTGTCATGTGTTGACATCCGCAAGGGATGCTGGGAGTGGAATCTTGCTGCTCTTCTTCTGGCCTGCTATTTAATTGAATGCCATTGATCCTGAGGTCACAGCTGCACGTCATTCACTTGGAAGAGCCATTCTCAGCTCAGCAGACTGGTCCTGGTTCTCCTGTCTTGTATATCTCTTATCTCTTCAGCAGGAGAAATTTCTACTTCAGAATACATATAGCTTATAAGACATATGCACAAAGCATAAGGATGTGATAAATACTTGACTGAGTCATAAATACACGATTAAGCATAAAATCCTGGGAGCATGTTGGTGAAGCTAAAGGCATGCAGACATTCACTGCTGGCTTATCATGAGGCTTTGTCCCCTAGTAGAAAGGGCTCCCTGATGAGAAAAAACAGAAGTATTTTTGGCTTGTGGAATATTCTCCAGCATCTCAAGTCTCATTCTGTTACTACAGGAGGTTTCTAAAGATCCTTCCATCTCTGACAACTCGTCCTTCCCAAGGCATTGCTGAGTAAGTGTACCTGAACTCCAATTGGTGAAGGCTACTTATTGCTAGGTGGATATATTGTTCCTTTCTTTCTTACAAACATGAATGTACTTGGGACAGCAGTGGTTCCAGTGATGGAAGATATACTTCCTGGTTTCGTTGAATCTGGAGGTGGACATGGTTGTTCCAGAAGATTGCTTCCTGGAACAAAAAGAGAAACCAGATACAGAAAATAAAATTACCAGGAGGAGTCACTGGATGAGATCTTTAAAGCCATTGAAAGAAAAATGGTATGTTTGTATATGGCCGGTATATGTAAATTTTGTGCTTCTCTCATTGCAGAAGTAGGATGAGATGACTGAAGCTAGAATAGCCATCCTGTGGCCATCAAGCCAAGATCCAAGAAAATTCTAGAGACAGTCACTTTGACACCTTTGAGTCAGGAAACCAAAGCAACTACACATCTGAGTTCTTCATTAAGTGAGAAAAACAAACAATGATCTCATTAAATTATCCTGCTGTGGGAGCTTTCTGCTGTGTGCAGTAAAATTCAGCCCTGAACTGACAAGATTTTGCAGATGCCTTAGTGAGTGGGCCAAAGGCTGAGGAGCACCTGCTGCCTCTGTCTATGCTAGGTATGTGGAGATGTCCCTGCCCTCAGGAGTCAGGACAGCTAGGAGCTGAGGTCTGACCAGTTATTGTGGTCTCTGAGGCCTTGCAAGACCAAATGCTGGCCTCTGCCAAGTGCTTCCTTTCAACCTCTTCTGTAGGAGCCTCTTCCTGGTTCTTGTTTCAGCCCAAGAAGTCTAAATTTATAATCCCAAAAATACACTATTGTAATTCCACCAAGTTAATTTCAATTTACCACTCCCAGTGCAACCCATGGTGAAAACAAAGACATTAAGACATTTGTGTGTGTGTGTATGTGTGCGAGTGCGCACATGTGTGTGCATGTGTGTGTGTGTGTGTGGTATGTGGTGTGTGTGTGTGTGTGTGGGGTGTGTGTGTGTGTGTGTGTGTGTGTGTGTGTATGATCCAAGGGGCCCTTAGTCCAGGAATGAAGATTGCTTCCCAGAGAGCAACCCAGGGCCTGCACCTAGGCTTTATTCAGCTGAGAAGCAGGAGTGGTTTAAGGAATTGAATTGTGGGAAGTAGGTGAGTACTGTGAGCTGGGCTAGGTAGGAGGCCTGCATTTACCTCTGCCATATACAGAGAGGATATACAGAGAAAGTAATTTGCATTATGCTGTTGAGATAGTATCTAATGTTTTGGAGGTCTGGGGCTTCAGCTCTGATGTGTAATCTTTCAAGCCCCAGGAAGTCATAGTCTCTATCTCAGGGCTTGATCCCAGTTGACAGCATGGAATACTGGCTCTTCATCGTGTCTTGACCCAGCTCATATTGGAGAGCAGGAGGTGTGAGTTATCAGGGAAACATGCATGCCAACTTCAAAAATTACCAGCAGCACCTTGGCTAGACCAATATACATTGCTAAAGGCCAATTGAAAGGATAAAGAAAAGTCCTAGCCAGTTCTGTACATATCAACACAAGGAAATAAATAGGGTCAGGCTCAGCTGAAATGGAGACAATAGCTTTTCTGTCAAGGAGAGTTGCTCAGATGGTCCTCCATACTTCTCTTCCTCTGTTAGTGAAAGACAAGCTCTAGGCCCCCAGTCAGACCTGTGGACCACACCACTCCCCAGAGGCAGCGCCTCTTTCACTGTCACTGCTTCCTGCATTCTCACCTCCCCCCCCAGCTCTGCAGTCTACTTGGGTCTCTCCATCAATGCCACCTCCTTGCACAGCTGTGCACCTGAAGCAAGCCCTTTCCCAGACCTCTGGGCTTCAGTTTCACCATTTTTTTTTTAATGGAACCAGGGATTGAACTCAGGCCCTTGCTCTTGCTAGGGAGGTGCTTATTCCACTGAGCCATCTCCCTGGCCCGCTATTTCACCTTTTTTCAAAACAGCTCTGGTCACAGGACTGTAACAATTTATGTCACTGCTTTTTTGACATTTTTTTACTTGTGGCCAACCCCTCTTCCTGGATACTGCCCTTCCCTAAAGAAGACTACGTTTGTCCCCTTGGGATGTTGTTCTCATAGTTTGGGGGTAGGAACTGACCAGTCTTACTGCTGTATTCATGGATTTATACTGGTGAATTTATCTGCCTATTGAAATTTTTCTTTAACTTCCCTCTCCCAAGTCAATGCCATGGTGTTTTGCAGTTATTCTTGGGTATGGACAGAATTGTGAGAAATCATAGTGGAGGTGGAAGAGTGACACTGACTTCCATGTATCTCTTGTGCTTACACAAGTGCCCTATCTGGAGCAGATTTTGCAATTGTGAAGTTTTCTTGATGGGCTTGCTGTCTAAAATGGTCCCTAAGCTTGGCACTGGAGTCCTTATGTTCATATAAGCAGCCTCTGCTGTGCCTATGGACAAGTCCATGTTGGAGGAACTTCATGCACTCCTTCATTAGAGCATTGTTGGGTAAAAGGTCAATATTAAAGAATCATTTATTAAATAAAATGTCTCTAATCAGAAGCACACATTAAGACAAAGTGGCCATAGGCTTGTTTCCTCCTCTGCTTTCCCCTGGGGTAAGGCATCAGTATGGGCTAATTCAGTGTTGGTGATGACTCTAAGAGCCCTGTTGATACAAATAATGAGAGCCAGCTGTATTTGTTGATGCCTGGTACAGTTGTGCAGGGTGCCGTAGGGGCACCGCAGAGGACATGGGGCCCTCAGCCTCCAAGCAGCGTGCAGCCAGTCGGAGTTAGCTCATCTGCCCCATTGCAGTCCTTGGCTTGCAGCTGTGGAGGAAGGGAGTTCCTGTACCTCACCTGACACCATCCTGCAGGATGCACTAGAGGCCTGTGAGTCCAAAGGTGCCCAGAGGTAGTTTCTGAGAAGGGAATTAAGAGCTAGCACCTCTTGGTGCCTGCCGGTGTCAGACGATTATGGAGAAGAATGACAAGAGAAAATGGAAAGGAATTGGGCTGACAGCCTGCTGAGTGGTTTTTCAACTCCAACACAAAACATTCAGTGGTAATTATAGAATAACCTTCATTTAAATGCAAATAAGCCTGTAATTAAGATAAGGGACCTACCATTTGCCGGCATTTCTGTTGTTTCTTTTTATTTTTTAAATTTTTTGGGTGACAATTATGGTTTCTCAGACATTCCTCTGTTTTATTGATGAGTAGTCATTATGTTTATGGATCGTGTTGGGAGCACAATATTTGGATAACTGCAGAATAGAAATTAGAGTCACTTGCTTTCAGGTGCCCCCAGCAAAAGGAAAAAGCATGCGCAATGCATACTGTTGACATAAGCAAAATTTCTGAAGTGGCCAGGCCCTGGATGACATCAGATAATGCTCTGTCCCACAGCATCAGGAGCCTGAAACAAACGAGTGGAGTATCAAATTCTAGGAGGAACAGACGGCTTTCCTGATGGCTTCTAGGAGAGCTGTTGAGCTCTGCAAGCACCCATGTACACTCACAGTGTGTTTCCTGTGGAATGGCTGGACCCACATGGATGAACCTGAGAGGGCTTCACCACAGGAGAGGCCACTGCTGTCCTGTCCTGGTCTGTGTGCTGTCTGGGACCAGAACTGATCTCTCCAGATCTTCTGCCAGGTTAATAATGACGTCTCAGGAGTATCTGCTATTGACTTCAGGTGTCCTAAGCAGAAGGAAAATTCAGACCCTGAAGGGATAACAAAAGTGAAGGGGTTATTTCCCAGGTCAAACATTCATTCACTCATTCATTCATTCATTCATTCACTCATTCAACAAACACACACACATACAAGTTTACATTTCTGCACACACACACACACACATTTTAATGACAAAAATATTATAGGTGCTTTAGATGCAGCAGGGAGTGAACTGGCGGGAGCCCCAAGTTGGCCATCCACCCTGAGCACTCTGCACCCCCTGGGAGGCACCTCTAGAACTCCAGCCTAAGACCTGTTTATTACTATGATCAATCCTTGCTGTTGCTTTTCCTTAACTCTTTGATACAGAGCATGATGCAAACATTGGAGAGAGAGTGTTGAAACCAGAGAGTTTAAGAGCAGCTGAAGGGTGCAGCAGGTTCAATTTATTCTTTTAATTACCAAGAGGTTGCTTCAATAGTTCATTACCCATTACTTAATTAAAGAAAACTTGTTCTCCTAAGACATACAGAACAGAGATGCATGCTTCCCACCTCGGTCTTTCCAAGCAGTTTCTCAGGCAGCCTGGGTGCATGCTTTTGTCTTTCAGGAAGTAGCCAGACAGCTGCCTACATGGTTGGCTCTGTTGTGTTTCTATAGTTATGCTTTGTGAGGATGTGGGGTGTGTCTGGGCTTCTTTGCTTAACCAACAATGGGGGAAATGAGTGTAGTCCAGCAATCGAGAGCATACTCGGATGGCAGGTCTGGGGAGATAGCTCAACCGTCTAAGCGCCTGCCTGGCAGACACAAGGATATGGGTTACATCCCTGCCATCACATCCAGTGCTGACCCCAAGCCAAACTGGCCACTGAAACCAGGCATGGTGGTGCATGCCTATAACCCCAGTGCTAGGGAGGCTGAGACAGGAGGATCACCACCAGTCTGAGCTGTGTAGTGAGACCCTGTAGCATTCTCAGATGGCAAATCTCATGAGCCTGACGTTCCACATGTGGGCTTGCCATCCTTCACCCTACTCCTCCTCTTTCACTCTCCTTCCCAACACTGAAGGGGTTTCACAGAAAAAAGAAAGAAATCATGTGCTCGAAATACACACACTTTGCCTCAAAGGTGACTCCATGGCTTCCCTTGGATGCTTTATCTCTATTAGTGTTATCTATTTGTCTGCCTATAGATATTTCCTGGGGAAACTCAGATGCCCTTGATAGAGTTTACACACTGCTACCTAAGACTGAAATGTGTTTGATGGATTAACCGGGGAACTTAGAAAACTCTAATGTCTTTTTTTTTAAGTGTCTAACTTCATATCGTCTGGGGTGATTGTTAACTTCAAAAGCCATTTCAAGGTCCAATAACACTAATGGGGGTGAGATGGACCTCGCCGAGCAACCGGTTCCCACTCTCATCTGGCCCTGTCATTCCCAGGGGCAGTTGCTGGCAAGGCTGCCACCTCTGCGGAATGCGACCTCATTTCTTGCTTCACTTGAAGGATATCTCCTCCATGGAGCCAGCACCGATCTTCCCCAAGCCTATGAGAGCTACTTGGATATTTCTTCTATCTTCGTGAAGAGAGAGAACTCCTTCTTCCATTGCTATCTGAGTGCTCTGCATTTTTGAGACAGAAAATGCGTCTTGAAAGTGTTAAAAGTGACCATTTTGGGAATCATAGGTAGTGCCTCTGCCTCCTAAGCTGGAATCTTGAATTTGTTTTATAAAGCGTTCTTTGTAGTGGAAAGGTCATCTTTTTAAGTAATGGAATCATGCCACTCTGAAGCAGATCTCATTCATAACTCTTAAGAAGTCTTGAACTGAGATGGATTATCTAAATTTAGATACTTCAGACTTAGATGTTGGATATTCTATTGAATAAGTAAGTAAGGTTGTCTTCATCTATGTGTTTGGTGAGACTATCTTGGAGTGGGTGGGTTGGGATTCCTTTGATTAGAACCAGATTTGGGGCAAGTGACTAGAGCTTGAAGGATGGTGATGGAGGGGAAGGGATCTCTGACTAGAGTGGTCAGAAAGCCTTGGGGAAATGGCAAAAGGGATGAGAAGAGGGAATAACTACTTAGGTTCTTATGAAGAGATGGACCAATGAGTTCTAGGAGTTATGTATCATAATGTAATTGTATTTCTCCTTTCTTATAGCTTCTATTCCTCTATACTTTAATCATGTAGCAAAAATATTATAATTTTGCATTAGTGCCACTTGGAGCCAGCACAGGAGGTGTTTATATCTACAATTTGGGGAAAGAACCTCAGAGGAGAGTTGTAGAAGCAATGAGATAGCTCAAACTTATGATATAGTTGGGTCTGTGTGATGTTTCCTCACTCTTTCTCGGGGGAAGAGTCTGATTTCCTGCAGTTCAGCAGAGAATGCCATAGTAATTGCATTCAGTGACTTGATGACCAAGTGAATGGCAAACCCTACTTGCTGCTGGAGATATGGGGAGAGAATTTCCCTATTCCTCCTATTCAGCTAAGGTCAGAGACAATGACTGGCAGAAAGGCAAAACACAGCCTTTGCTTTACTGCTGGTAAATCAATTCAAATTACTAGGAAATGTTCCATTTCAGTTATACAAAGTGGTTGTGTGTGTGTGTGTGTGTGTGTGTGTGTGTGTGTGTGTGTGTGTTTACCTTCATACTATGACCCTCTGAATTTCATGCTTGTACTCCACTGGGGTATGTGAAGACCAGACTGAAATGCCCTTTCTGAGTAAGAAGTGTAATATATAAGAAAGACATTAGCAAACATTATTCTAGAAACTCAGGTGGCTACTTTGACAACCCCTCCTGACACTTAGCTCTGGGGGACAGCAGTGAAGTAGAAGAGCAGCACCTCCTTCTGGCTCCAGCTGCCCTGCGATGTCCCTGCTCTGCTCCTATGCCCTGGTTGGGCTCCCTGGCCTCCCTTCCCAGTGCCTGCTGTCTGAGTGCTTTCCCCAGCAGCTCCCCTGTGAATCTCACACTACTCTGAAGTGAGAAAAGCTCACTGTGTCTCCCCTCACTCTTTCCTGAAGGGAAAACAAAACACACACAAGCACATGATAGATATCTTCCTAGATGCAGGCAGATGCATCTCTTTCCAGGACATTTCATTTTCCCTTTTGACAACAGTCATACAACTTGGCCAGCTCTTCCCCAAGGATGGTTCATTAGGGATGGCAGAAGGACACTGGTGAGAGTCCTTGTCCTCTCATGTCAGCTGCTGCTGCTGTGGAAACCACGGCAAAGAATGCAGCCAGAAGAGCACATAATTATTAGCACACATTTTTCATTGGCCTACTTGACAAACATACTGAGGAGAAAAAGCCATTCTGCAGCCTTGTTGTTATCTTTGTCAAATGGGCTGCAGTCAGATCAAACAATGACTAAGATATTTGCAGGAGATGCTGAGCTGGGGGCCTACTGTGTACAGGCTACTGTTCAGGCTACCATGTTGGCTGCAAAGAAGAATTCATTGACGAGCTACAGACATCAGGTTGCAGATCCTGTAGAGGATGAATATTGTGAGTATGTTTATTTGAATGTTCTTTTTTAAAATTAATTTTATTGAGAAAATAATTGCGATGAGACAACATTAAAACAGATTGGTAGGAGAGTTACAACAATTAATACATTGTATATTGTTGTCTTTGTAGTAGTCATTCATAGCACAAGGTGCAGACATGATATCCTGTCCAAACCCTACCAGTACAGATCTTTCTTCTTATTGAATTAAAAGAAAGTAGCTATATATCTATCCTAACTATTTTATGTATACAGATACAAAACAGTCCTTCATTTATATCTTCTTTTTTCTTTAATTTTGTCAGAGATGGGTATTCCATTGCCATCCAAATATTGTAGGTGCATGAATTCAGCAAAATATTCCAACATAGTCCAGTAGTCCACAACAGTAGTGGGTTATCCACAGGACTGGCAATGTCTGAATCTGATGACTTGAGCTTTCCATAGCTCAGCATGTTAACATGGCTTCATCTTTTCCATACCTTGTTTCTACACTTTTCTGCTGGATGGTTAAGACAAAAATAAAGCAAGACTTATTTAACAAGAAATGTAACTTTTGTATCTAACAACGTCAGTCAAATCCCCTCAGGATTTACCCTGAAACCCTATACCACAGTTTGTAGATCCTTTGTCAGTGTCAGCCATGTGGATAAATCAGGGTCATTGCTTGACCAATTTGCTTTCTGTGAAAACCTGAGAGAATGTTTTCTCTCTATGTATGTCTCCTTAGGCACACTCTACATCATCGAACACATTTCTCCATGGCCCCATAATATCCTTGATCAGAAAATTTGGGCCACAACTGAGACACAGGATGTTACAGTACAGGTTATCCTATGTCCTGAGTCCTCACTGACCTTGAGAGGCTAGGGCCAAAATGTTGTCTGTCCTTGCACCTCTTCTTGAATATTCTTAAGATATGAATGTTTTAAGAGTCAAGCCAGTCAGTGCTGCTACCCAGATATGTGGCTAGTTATCACTCTGGGTATTTATCTGTGAGTGTTGTTGGACGAAATTAACATTTACATTGTTACTCATTGAAAAAAAAAGCAGACTGCCTTTCATAAAGCAGGTGGGCCCGATCTAATAATTAAAGGTTGAATGGATGAAAAAACTGGTTTTCTTGACCAAGAGAAAATTCTGCTACCATAGCAGACACACTTTGGACTTGACCTGTAATGTCTTCTCCTTCTTGTGTCTGCAGACTGCTCTCCAGCCATAGAGGTTGGACTTTCTATCTTCCATGACTGTGAGCCAATCACTCAAAATAGACCTGTCTCTATTTATAGATACATGTCCTACAGATTCTCTTTCTCTGGGGAACCCTGATCAATGGCATTTTACATCTTCCTTCTCAATCTTTTTTCCCCTGAAGACAATGTCTGTGACCAGGCTTTCCCATGGCAACATTCTTCTCTATTTTATTAGGTGTTTAGGGGATTGGTTTGTCTTGAGTTTCTGCAAAGAGAGTTCAAACTTACAGGAACCATCTTTGATTTAAGGAAAATGATTAAAGAGTGCACCAGTCTTCCTTTACTCATGGTTTTGCACTCTGAGTTTTAGTTAGATGATCCAAGAAGCATTAAATAGAAAACTTCCAAAGAAAGTGAGTTTTAAGTTGTAGGAGTAGCATGATGAGATTCTATGTCATCCTGCTCCAGCCTCCCCAGCACATGATTCATCCCACTTTCGCTGAGTCCACACAGTATATGCTGCCTGCCCACTAATCAATTAGTAGTCATCTTGTATATCAGCTTGGCTGCCATGGCATCACAGTGCATGAGATCAAATTACACTTATATGATTTGAGAATGGCTCCAGGATGTGGTAACAGTGATACAATTCAGATACATCAAATGAAGTCATGAAGTACTACTTTGTGTGTGTGTGTGTGTGTGTGTGTGTGTGTGTGTGTGTGTGTGTGTGTTTTGGGGAAGGGTCTACAGGGTGTTCAGAGTCTCACTACTATATCGCACTCATAGTGATCCACCTGTTTACAACCTCCAAAGAGCTGGGATTCCAGGGACATGCCACCATGCCCAGTCTCAACTGCCATTTCAGCATGTCCAGAGGGTGGGGCCATCATAGCAGGCCCACAGATCGCATCCCTAGCCCCTGCGCCTGCATGAAGTGCTACTTTTAAGTGAAAATATGAATTTCTACTTTATCAGGAAAGAAAAATATGTGCTGAGATCTTGAAGATCTATGGTAAGAACAATAGAAAAGAAGCAGTTTATACTGCGCAGGGTTTGGTGCTATCTGCAGTTTCAAGAAGCTTCTAAGTGTCTTGGAATGGTGTGCCTGGGATAAAGAAGGACTGCTGTATCTCAGGATTTCCTCCCCTCATGCATATATTTGGGATAAAATATGAACTTTCTCATGAATTGTGCAGTTGCTATAATCTCTGGCTACAAAGAAGAGGCCAGGGGGAACTACCCACTCAGGCCCCCCTCCCATCCCTCTCTCAGACAGGAGCTTTCTTTCCCTCAAAAAATCTATTCTGCTCATAAGAAAAAGAAGAAGCCTAATCTCTCAGCTGTTTCGGACTTGGAGCAAGTGAGGAACTGGTAGACAGGCTCTGGCTCTGCCACTTTCCTGTAGTTTCTGCCCATACACTCTGACTGGGCTGCTCATCCTAATCTATGGCTTCTCTTTGACTCATAGTAAACTCCGACAGCCTCTCAAGCTCTGAGGCCTAGATCTGTACCCTGTGGTCTTCAGTTCACATACCCTCTTGTGGAGGAGGGAGGTCCCATGAGCTGTAAATTTAACATGTTCAAATCTAAGTGCACCATCTTTGCTGCAGATTCCAAATCCTGCCCCAACTTGATCTCTATCTTGATAAATGTGTGTTTGTTGAGTTATCTAAGGCAGAAAACTGGCCTCATTAACATAGTTCATATTTCCATTTTGTGTTTTCTTTTAGTTCTATTGTCTTATCGCAGTTCTTTACCTCCTCAGGACTCTGCCATCACAGTGACCCTTTCTCTTCCCTTTCCCTCTGTACTGGTAGCTCAATGACTTCCAATGAGCATACTGTTGCCTGCCCATTTAGATCCTATAATAGCTTTCTACCAACTCCAGGAAAATGTTTAAATTTCACAGCACGGTTTATTAACTCTCTATCCCTGCATAACAAAATAACTCCAACACTTAGCACTTAAAACATAAACACAGTGTCTGAGCATTGAGAAAGGAGGAGTGGTTTGGTTGGGTGGTTCTGCCTCAGGATTTCTCATGAAGCTTGGGTCAAGCCATTGACATGGGCTGCTGTCTCTGAGGGTTTGCTGGGACTGGGGATGTGCCTCTAAGCACTTGCATGACTACTGGCAGAGTGCCTCACTACACGGGTGTTTCCATTGAAATGTGTGTCTTTCAAAGTCAATAATCCAAAAGAAAGAAAACTACATATGTAAGCCTGGCTTTTTTATGATCTTATCTTAGAGGAGGTGTGTTATCACTCCTACCTCACGCTGTTGGTCATACAGAACCACCTCGGCAGAATCAGGAGAGGGCAGCACAGATTTCCGAATATCAGAACAGAGTTCACAGTAGGACTATCAAAGAGACTGAAACCATATATGCACTTAACAACTCCTAACAACTTTGCTCTACTTGCATCTCTAGCTGCAGTCCCTAGTGGACTTTACCAAACCCATTATCACCCTGCCCTCTTCTTTGCACTCTGGTCTTTGAACACCTGAAATCCCCAAAGCTTTGCATCTTTCAAATCTGTTTTCCATCATGTGTTCTTCCATCATTCTAAAAAGTCATTTCCACCCTCTTTAGTTTGCCCTAGAAAACTCTGTCTTACCTTGTATGACCCCTCACCATCAAAGGACATTTCTTGATATCTCTTTCTCCCAGCTGTAGGTCTTACTCTTTGTATTTGTAGCAATCAAATTTCCACTCCATTATGCTTCTTTAAAATTTATTATAATTATTGGTTTATGAGTCTTTTGCACTCTACAATGATCTCCTTGAATTCAGAGATAGCTGATTATTTATCATTCATTTTATTCCCAATGTCAAAGTGCTGAAACTCAACAGGAGTTTAATAAATTTGTTGTGCTGGATGGGTGAATAAGCCAGTGTAGAGTGTACTGCAGAGTATGACTTTAGGGAGAAAGAACGCAAGCTTTTACATCAAATTTTGTTGTGTCTCACAATTAGGTGGGTTAAGAATATGGGAAGGAATATGCCAGCCATCTTGTGGAGTAAGTCACTCTGGTATTCAGCTAGCCTGTTTGGAAAGTTAAGGGTGATTTCACTTGTGACTAGCACCTTGCCTAAAAGATCAGACCCAGCTGGGAGTATGCATGTG